>JAIPRM010008830.1:0-15437 GCA_025469315.1 Stegophylla sp. TES_Ste_2020
TTTCAGTTTTTTCGCATTATTAAAAAAAATATTGAGAAATTTGAAAAATGACCTCTTTAAAGTACCAACTAGATCCGATTTTGGATCTATAAAGTTACTGATCGAAACTTTTGGACCAGTGGTTCTAAACGAAAAAGTGTTTACAGAGAAGAAAAAAATAAATAAACATCATTGTAAAAACATAAGCTTCTTCACTACGTTCAGAATCTAAAAGATACAAAATCTGAATGTTTCTATACCGTGCATCCTTGCCGGTAGTTAATGAACAATTGAAATAAAATTATGATTAAGGTTCCGTGCTTGTTGTATATACATATTTAATAATAATTGCTGCACAATAAACAAGGTAAGATAAAAATTTATTTCTTAAAATTTTTGGTTTTAATTGTATCTTTTGGACGAATTGTATATTTGACAAAATTTTGGAAATTTAATTGTTATTTTTAGCATATTTTATGCCTTTTCAAGTCAAGTAAATATATTTTAATGGTTTACATTGTTATTTTAACTATATAAACTAATATAAATACGTATAAAACGAGTCATCGTGACTTTCAAGGAAATTTTTTTCTCCAATTTTCTGGTTATGGCGTTGCTCAACACTAGACTCTAGATTTTTGAATATGTTAATTGATAAATGTATGATAATATTATTGAATGTACGATACAACTAGAGAAACTTTCAATTGTTTCTGGAATAATACGAGGGCAATGAAGTATTTGATATTTGCACGCATAATTCCCGCAATATTAGTGCATCAAAATCCCGAACTGTAATGATTGATGTGATATAGAAAAAATTGACCGATTCTTACTGTGCACAAAAGTTAAAAAAACCGATATTACATTTTTATATTATAATCTGTTATCGCGTCCAATTTCAATAAATTCACAAGTAAATTACACATTCACTTTGTACGAGGGTTTTAAACCACCGCCAAAATGTTCAGTAATCGTTAATGCGGTAACCGAAATTTAGTACCGGTTACCGCAAAAGATCGGTCCTGTCCTCAGTGGTTGGCCAATTACCAGTACTCTATCCAAGGTAAAAGGTTACAGATCAACCCCGCTAAAAAATGTTCGATAGCCGGCGACCGTTAACCGAGAATAAAAATTTGTATAAAACAACTGTACGCGGTTAACGGTCCTCAAAATTCCGGGTAATTTATTCTATTTATTTAAGGCTTCTGTTTTATATTTTACAGGAGGGTAAAATATATTAGGGGTAAAAATCACCTGTCACACCGGTTTCAAGCCTAAAATTGTACTTGTACCTGTAAGTGATGAGACCCCAATTCTCCATCGCGCCGTTAAAATCCGGCACAACGATCGAATCTTGTTTGACCAACGGGGATATTTCGCCCGAGTATTCCTCGTAGTATTTCGAAAATCGTCGTCCAAAAGTGTTGACATACAACAACCTTTTGACTGCACCTTTTCTGTACAGCGCTCGGAATTTCGCTTCTCCGTCAGCAATCCCGTTGTATTCGACAACATCGAAATCCGACACCGCGTACGCAACCGTATACGTGGACATCGGTGGGGATTCTTCGAATTCGTCCGCGACATAACTTGGTTCCGAAATCCTGCAGAACGTACGAAATCGACATTTTTAGAGCCGCAAAAACAATAAATAATTGTCTATTTTAAACAGAGACTTACGCCGCAGGAGTCGTAGCGATCAGTCTCGTGTTGCTGACCGCCCGCAAACTTTCGTCGTGAATCAATATTATTTTAAATCTCGCTTTGTACTCGGGCTCGTCGAAACACGGGAACGCTCTCCGCGCGTAGTTCGGTTCAAATTTGGTCACCGCTAGCCACCTTTTACGACACGTTTTTATACAAAAAAAAAAAAAAAAAAAAAACAAAAAAAAAATCATATGCATAGAACGGTAGCAGCTAATGGGGCTATATCTTCTTGAGAGTTTTTTTTTTTGCTCCACACCTAACACATAATGTATGCCATTTTCTAGATTGATTCAAGAAAACTGCATGACAAATATGTCAATAATATAGTCTTAACACATCATAAAATGTTAAATTACACTGTAGGTTATAAACCGTCTTCAAAAAATTGGGAGGATCTATATCAGGCGTACCCAACTTTTTTTCAAATTACTGGCCACATTCGAAATTTATATTTTATACTGTGGGCCATACTATGTAAGTACTAATATATTTACATCACTGACATATATATTTTTTTTTTTTTTAGTACAATTAATATAATATTACACATTTTCGAAGGTGTCAAATTCAATTGAGGTATTTAAATAATCCGAATGTGTTATCTTCGACCTGTGTCTTCCCAACGTACAACATTGTGAATTCGCCTAGAGTGGAATCAATTTTGTATCAAGAGATTTATATTAGAGTAAATTGACTCATTATCAAATTTAAAGGTAAAATCTTTATCTGTGTTTCAGACCTGTTCAGAAATGTCTCGTTTAAGTGATGAGCATTTACTAACTCACTACTCGACATTATCTCACTCTTTGTTAAATACATTTCTCAAAACCACAACGCCTTATCAGTTGTCACATATTACACGGACTGCCATGTATATGTATACACTATTATATTATGTTTATGTATACACATGTACAGATTGGCACGGCGGCAGCGGCGGCGCGATAACGAAAAACCAGGGGTTCTCAATCTTGAATGTTATTACCGAAAATGTATCAATAAACCAACATTTGTCATAAAACACTTAAGACTGATTATACGTTATTAATTTAAAATCAAATATTTTTTTATTTAAAAATTAAAAGTAGAAATTATTTTAATTTATAATAATAATAATAATAATAATAATAACAACATCTATTTACAATACTGGCACGAATGGGTAAATAAAATATCCATCGACCATCTATATAAGTACATTCAATGATTTCCCTATCACATTTATCTATTAATATCGTCATTGTCAGTCGAGTTAATTATTTTTATACATTTATAATAAACAAATCTTTGGGGCGATTGACGCGCACCGCGCGCATACAAAACACACCGCTACTTGTTTGGGATACACCTACTGATAAGCGCCGCCGCCGCCGTGTCAATTTATCTGGCAACGACTGTAATGTATTTGTATATGTTTTGCATCTAACCTACTATTTTATATTTATATTATTAACTTCCTTCTTTATATTATTAACTCCCTCGTTCAGAATCGTCTTATAGAAGAAATGATTTATCGTTTCTTTAAAATTCAATACTCCCGTCATAGAATCCCACCCGTCGTGCGAAGTATGTCCCGCTTTTTTTTATTTTATTTTTATTTTTAAATTAAAATTTATTTTTTAATGTTTTGTAATTTTTAAAACTTAATCAAAGTATACATTTTTTAAATAATTATTTTTATTTTTATTTGTACAAATTTCAAATTTTATAATATTTACATGGGCCGGTTATAATACTTCCATGTCCCGGATCCAGCCCGCTGGCTATGAGTTGGACACACCTGATCTATCTATTCTTTTCTTTTTTTTTTTTATTAATGTCTTCTTTGAGTTTAATAGGGGATGATTCCGATGGGTTTGGGACGATGAGCCGACAACAGATGAGTTGAGGGGAAATATGTTTATATAATTAAATTTTCGCTAATACAATTAAATCCTATAATTTCCATGTGTAAATCTGCTGGTATTAATCTGCAATAAAGGGTGCTATAGTATATATCTATCTTTCAATGTATCTAATATTATATATATATATATATATCTTTATCAAAAACACTATTATTATTGAAATTGAAATATACCAAAACCAAACAAGTATGATTATTGTTGCATTTATTAACTAATTTTGAATACCTGTTAAATTGAATTAGTATATGGTGACCATATTAAAAAAAATAAAATACAGGACAAAAATATTTTTCATAATATTTTGAAATAAATAAATATTTATTACACATATATATATATATATGTTTTTGAATCGTGACAAAAGTATAATTTTTAAACTTCCTATTATAGATTAAATTTAAACACATAAAAACATTATTTTGAAAAACATAAAATAACATAATGAAACTAAATTAATACTTTTAAAATTTCTTCAAATCCTTTATTCGTGCGTCTTGTATACTTTACTTTCTATAAAAAAACTTGTTAATTCATTTTACGATTATAATTAATCTAATGGTATTCAAAAGATTTCTAGATTCTTACGTTATTTTATTCAATAATTTCATTTCAAAAATTATCAACAGTAAGTCAAAAAACGGGATTAATATGGGACAGACTTGAAATTACGGGACAAAAAGCGTCCCGGGAGAAGTTTGTCAGGACAACAGGACACAGAGCTCAAAATAAAGGACGATCCTGTATAAAACAGAACGTATGGTCACCCTAAACTAGTAACGTGTTTACCGTGGTCGTCGTAATAAAAAATATAATACAAGTATTATTTTTTTTTTAACATCTTTCGTTTAAATTGTATATCAGCCTAATGTACAGTCGGCTCAATGTTCGTCGATGTCCTCTCCTGTTCAGTGATTGTCCCGATTCTGATATACATTTGTGTTTAATTTTTAATAGCTCGAAGGGGTGACAAGGGAGGAAAAGAAGATTGAATAAAAAATTTAGTCAATAATACAAATCGCCAAATCCGCCACCGCTACACATGCATTTTAGTTCTAATTAGTATTACCTATAATTAGGGCAGAGGACTTGTAGCTCTGAAAAAACGTTAAATATGCAAGCACTTATGCACTTAAAAACCCCATAATATGCACTTAAACTATGCATTAACGTTTTTTTTTTTTTTTTGCGACTTAATTTAAATGTATTAATGAAATAAGTAGGCTTTAAAATGAGTCAAAACAATTACTTAATTTAAATATAATTCAAACCATAGTCATATAATATGATTATGTATCTATTAATAAAATTAATCACAGCAAATTTATTATTATTGCTTAATTCGCAATCCTCAAGCGTTTCTAGGACATACATGTGTCCATGGACAGTCAAAAACAACATAATGCGACAAAAATTAAAAGTAAATAAATTTTTATCTGAAAATTTTGACTGAATTGTTTGAAATAAAAACGTCGGTGTGGAAATAATTGAAATACGTTAAATATGTCTCAGAAAGTTTAAAATAGAGTATAAAAATATAAAATATGCCCTAAAAGCGAAAAATACTCAAAATATGCGCATTTATATGCAAAATAAAATTTCAAAACTAGCTTTGTAAAAGCATGAAACGTATTTATTTCGTACTCGGCTACTTTTGTAACTGAGCAAAACAAATATGCATATGCTACAGGTCCTCTGCCCTACCTATAACATAAAAATCTCGTTACCTCGTTTGATTCGTTTCGGCGTCTAAATAGCTACTCCTGTAATACCCAATTAGCCCGTCAGATAAAGTTCCGTTAAAACGTATGGACAGTTCGTATTGTTCACCGACTACAAAGACTTCGGTACTTTTGATCAACAAGAAATCGTTTTTCTGATCAAATGACACGTTTACCGGAATGTCTATCGTACCCGTGCGATTCATGGCTCTCGCTGCGGTTTGATTTTTGTCGACAATCAAATTGCTCGAATGTAGCACTACGGTATCAGTGGTCTCTGTACAATTGATCTATATTACGTATAAACAACAAAAATATTTATTGTGATATTACATTTTTTAATTTTCTACTTTTTCTACTCAATTCTGCCGGATTCGACACCGACGGTAACACAATAAACTTTTATCAAAAACTTCTGTTGTATTTTGACTTTTATTGTAAGATAGAAAAAAAAATGTTGTTAACTTATTTATAACTAAGTCAAGTTAAAAAATTTTTTAATCTAACTTTTAACTTTATCAAGTTGAAAAAATATGAGTAAGTTTTAATTTTAAACTTAACTTACATTCATTAGATAAATATTTTACTTCACGAGTTCGAAAAAAAAAGCCACTTGGCCATCTTTTAATTTTAGACGGAGTGATAGAAAAACGTCTGTCGACGTTCGGTGATTATACTCACGTTTATTCTGACATGTCCTTCGAAAATGAATTCGTCTTCCAGTCGTGTGATCACACGCAATTCGTACCTGTTGGGTTTGAAATTTTTCGGCAATCTCAAGTTGGACGCGTGAAATTGAGAATGAGCGAACGGTCCTATCACACATAAAACGACGAAAATCCGACCGAGTTTAAACATTCCGAACATTCTGTAAATATTTTTTTTGAAAAATCGGTGTAGCGATGTCACAAATCACGTTTCTCAGAGGTAATACTTTGATGAGAACTTTCTCAGAATAAATGCACGACTGAAAATATTGCACACATACGATTAAAATGTTAAAACAGAAAATGGAAACATGAAAAAACCATGAAGTTTACAAAGATTGATAGTCTCGAAATGATTGACCGTAGTCACGGCTGTACTTCAGTCGGGATATATCTGAAAGAAAATTCGAAAATTATTTTTAAAATAGTTTAGATTACGTGAGAATTGTAAAAATTATCGCAATAAATATTCGAACGATTTCGATTATCTTTTTTTCAATAATTTTTGTTCAATATATATATATATATATATACTACAAAGTCATAATCAGTTTTTTACACGATTAAAATTCTGAATTTAACAGTGAAATTCTATTCTATTCTTTTATTACGTTCTAATTTTATTTACCTATGTATCTATATTATACGAGTAGAACATGATTTCTGCACGCTAATAATTATTTGATATTACCTTTTAGATTCTGAACGAAGTAAAAAAGCTAATGTTTTTACAATGATGTTTATTTTTTTTTTTATGTTTTTTTTTTCTGTGTACAAATTTTCATATGGAAATACTTGTCCAAAAGTTTCGATCAGTAACTTTTTGAAATCGGATTTGCCTCTAGATTGTACTTTAGAGAGGTCATTTTTTGAATTTTTCAATTCTTCAATTTTTTTTGGAAAAAACTACCCAAAATTTGACAAAAACGACTCGGAAACCATCATTTTTTGATCTGAACTATATGAAAATTTCAACATAGATAGAAAATAATATAAGAAAGATTTTGGCACAAGAAAATTTTGAAAATGTGAAAAATAAATTTTGGACATTTTTTTAACATTCTTTTTTCTCATTTATTTTTTGTATTATTAACTTCCTTCGTTCAGAATCGTTTTATTGAAAAAATGATTTATCATTTCTTTAAAATTCAATACACCCGTCAAGAGAATCCCATCCGTCTTGCGAAGAACACCCATCGTACGAAGTATGTCAGGCTTTTTTTCCATTTTTTTTCAACCCGATTCCGAATTGTGTTCTAATGCAACGTTGCCATGTTAGAAATAACATTCCTTACGGTTTTTTTTTTTTTTTTTTGAACATGATTTTCCGTATTTAATATAATACAACTAGTACATAATATTATACCTAAACTTGTGTACCTTTTTTCCACGACATTTAAAGTTCGAATTAGTTATAAACAAGATTAATTAGGTTTTTTGATAAAAATAACAATACACATAATTAATATTACGCTTGTTCTTTATTTCAAGTGCCTTATTTATCACAATTTATTATTTTACGTGTAACTCATAAGTTCATAACTATCTGAGTTAGTGTCAGATTTTATTATTTTTTTTTTTTTTCGTTTGGTTTTTCACTAGTTTTTTTTATAAAATGTAACATACAAACCAAGAGTGTCTATCTGAGGAGCGAAAAATACTCATGTTACGAATAATATCTGACTTTTGTTATACATGTAAAACCGAACCGATATAATAAAGTTGACAACGTTGTAAATATTTCTATACCGAATTGTTTTGTATATCAATGATCAATAGATAGTATGAAATTGAGTTTAAAAAAAATAGAAATCTTCGAAATCGTATTCCTCCCTTAAACACTTATATAGAGTGTCCCAGTACGATTTGACAAATGATATAACTTTTGTATTATTAATAATTTTTAACTTTTTTTAAAAAAATTATTAGTACCGAAATAAAATATAACTTCTTTTTTTAGTACCCAAATTTTCAAAATTTGAAATTGTTGACTATAGTTTTAGAAAAAATTCAAAATGTCCATTTTGTAAATCTGATTTTTAGAAAAATATTGCTGCTTAAATCTCTGATAAAAGTTAATCCGTTCATTTTCTGCGATTATTTTAAGTTTGCTCTAATAATTTAATAATTTTGTCAGAAACGTCATAATAATAGTAATATCATGAGGCCAATTAACAATTATTATATAATAATATTGTTAATGTATAATAAACAACATTTATAATTATTTGCAAAGTTAATAAAATCATAGAAAAATGAATGGATTTATTAGATTTAAGCACCAATACTTTTCTAAAAATCATATTCATAAAATGGCTAGGTAATTTAAATTTTTTCTAAAACTGCAGCATAAAATTTCAAAATTTTAAAATTTGGGACCTAAAGATATATGTATAAAGGTATATGTGTATATACATGTGGTATTTTATTTCTATAGATTTGTGCCAGTTGAAGAAATGGATTAACGGCCTATCCATAATTAGCTCTATAAAATATGTTCACAAGAAAATCCGGACACGCTTTGTACCGTGAGTAATATTAGCTCTTCGGATGAGATACTCTTGGTGGAGTATTTTGGGGCTGAGTATAATTTTGGGTATGCGCTTAAAAAGTATACAAAATTATAAACATCCGAGCTCTAATGATTAGTAACATAAATACTCCAAATAATTGAACGAATACTCCGAATTACAGGACGAAATCTCCAAATAATTGGCTATTTTATGATAAAATGTCGCATTCCATTCCATGTTTATCTCGAATGTTTCGATAGCCTGATCGACGAACAAATCGAATTCTCTCAGGTAAGCGTCAGACTTGGCAACAAATGCGCGGAGCTGTAGCAATAAAACACGTGTCATATTAGTCTTAACAAAACAAATATCGATGATGATACAATAACACTTCTAGCCGAAAGTTCATTCACCTCTAATAGTTCTTCTTTCGATTTCATAAGGGATCCTATACGTTGTACGTATTGACCGACAGTCGAGTCTAGAGATTGAAAACTGAAAAAAAAAGGATTATGAAACGAAATGAATAAAAATAAAAATTAAATACAATCCAACATCACGCGTACTATGAGTATATATCTTTAATTCTTTTAAACAAGAAATCCTTTGCTACGGTGAATCCAACGTCATTGGCCGCCACCCACCAGAACACATCGAACGCGTCTCGTTTGCGAACAGAAGCATTTTCTCCAATGGTCCGGTTTAAAAATCTGAACAATTAACGCATTCAACTCGAATTCAACACATTGAAACGCGTCTAATTTACCTGTTTAACAACCACGGATCCAAACCGCAAGCCAATTGTAAGATAATGGTCTGTCTGTCCGACGATTCGCGTGAGAGCAGATATTCGTTCCATAAACGATCCCATTTTATTACGCTATTGATGTTTTTTTTTCGACACATAACTTTGAAATAGTCTTCCTCGATTAATCTGAACACATTCGCATTAAAATTTGTAGGACAAGAAGATCATCGGTAGGACTCGAAAGTTCTAGCAAATGTATATTTTTTGAGAGGTTTGTTTCTGGTACGTCCAAAGCGAGATACGAATATTATGTTTCACACTTCTTTTGGATTTCGTATAAGACGTTTTTTCTCTTTTCTTGTATACAATTTTGCTGATTTAGAGTTTTTAGTCCTATTTTCTGGTATATTTTCACATTATTTAGGAAAAACATTGATTTATGCAATCAAATTGTTATGTATATTTTAATAGTTTGAAATGAGTAGATCACAGTGAATAATATTTCATGTTTTGGACGGTCTATAACTAAATTAATAGTTCGTAAGTTGTGACTCACGAAGTTTGTGTTTTCCTGGACTGTATCATTTAATTTTTTTTTTTTTTTTGTATATATTAAATAAATACGTTTTTCAAGTTAAATACATATTTTTCGAACTTTGGTGCTATTTGTAATGTATAGTGCCTTTATTTTGGAAATTTTAAGTGCATAATATTAAAGATCTAAAGAATAACTTTTTTAGTGCTACAACTCTCGAGGCCTAGTCATCATCATTAAACCAAACTCACGCATTGATGTTTAATTTATCCTGTGTTTCTGTAGAAGACCGTTTATTTGAACCTTCGGGATTTTTCTGTTCGGTTGGAATTCGATTGTTCGACAAAACACGTTTTATGTAAGACTGTAGTAGATGACATAATTTGTGGACAGCCATTGAATACGTTAAAATCATATTATTAAAACAAAACAATATATAGGTTAGGGTGACCATATTTGCAGTTTTGTATAGTAACGTAACGAAAAGTAACGCGTTACCGCAATTTCGTTACCATTGTTTACTATGTAACGAAAATGTAATGAAACTTACTTTGTATAAGTAATTTTCTTTATATAATGCGATAAAAACTTCAAAATTTCACAAATCTATTATTTTATTATTATTATTAAAAACCGTATTTAAATATTTTTAAATGTACCAATTTTTCTATGAAATTGATTAAATTGGTAAAGTCTATAGTCCAAATAGGACTACAGACAGTAGGAGTAGGACAAATCGCTCGTCCATTCGATAATTTTTCGGGATAAGTTGGGGACATGATGCGTCCCCTTTTCAAACCTTCCGTTTTCAAAAAAAAAATATTGTCACCCTACCTAATATCGTAGATTTACAACAATGGTTCCCAAACGGTGGGATATTCCATCGGGAGAATTTAGATACAGCATAGGAGAAAATATAGTAATTATGAAATAACGATAATTTTTTTTTTTAAAATAATAAATATTAAATTTACTTATATTATTTAAATTTTGTATTATTATTTCTGTTTTAATATTTAATAAAATTTGCTCTCACTATTATTAATTATTAGGTAGATTACTTAATTTTAGATTCTGTACGAAGTGAAGTGTTTTTACAGTGATATTTATTTTATTATTATTTTTATTCTATAAACACTTTTTTGGTAATACTTGTTCAATAGTCTCGATCACTAACTATTTGAATCCGGATTTTCCTCTAGTTGGGACTTTAGAGGGGTCATTTTTTAAATTTATCAATTCTTATTATTATTATTATTTTTTTTTTTTGTAAAATTTACCCAAAATTTGACAAAAATGACTCGGAAACTATCATTTTTTGATACAAACTTTATGAGAATTTAAACGTAGATAGATAATAGTATTAAACAAACATTTTTGGCACAAAAATTTTTTTTAAATTTGGAAAAAAATTTTGGACATTTTTCTAAAACTTTTTTTTTTTTATTATTACATTTTTTTACTTTAATTTATTTATTAGAAAAAAAAAGTAAAGTATAGACTAGAAAGCCAGACATACTTTGCACCACTGATATTTTTCGCTCTTCTGGTTAGATACTCGTGATGAGTTTGTTGAAAATAATGAATATTATTGTTCTTTATATTATTAATTTCCTTCGTCCAGAATCATCTGAAGGAAGAATCATTGAAGAAATTATAAATCGTTTCTTTAAAATTTTACACACCCGTCAAGAATATCAGACCCGAGGTGCAAAGTATGTTCAGCTTTTTTTAATGATGTTTAAAAAGTCTATAGTTTTTTAATAATGTATGTTGTTATTTTATATAATTTATTTATGTGACTCACAAAAAAGGGCCTAAAACCTTATTCATGAAGAGATGATATTTTTAGGAATTTACAGAGGGGATAAGATATTTAAATATGTATAAGGGGAGAGGAGGTGTGGAATAAAAAAAGGTTGGGAACCACTGATTTACAATAAAATATTCTGTTTTTCTAACATCAATTAATCCTTGAATCGGAGTTCCGTTCAATCGTTTTTTAATTTCGATTAATCCATCCCGAGCGGCATTCCGAACAATTTCTGATTTTTCGTGTCTCAAACAGTTTAACATATTAAACGTTATGTTGTAGTCTATGTCACCGGTCGCCGAAAAGGCGAACGCGTCGTTGATCAACTGTACTCTATTCATCACGTGTATTTTCCGGTATCCGTTGGGGTCGTTTAACGTGTCGCTTATTGCTTCCCAGTTGCGCTTGTCGTACAAAACCCGGAACAAACCTGAGGATGAAATCGATCACGAAAATTAAACGCTACTAACTGCGGGAATCTTAATGATTTTACGGGTTTCAGTTCCGGTCAATGGTCATATAATAGTTGAGGATTTCGATTTCGATTCTTCAAACGTCAATAAATTACAAACAATTGTCATCAATATGGATTTAAATAGTCGTTTTTATATTTTGATCCTGATTCAATGGGTTTCAGTCTCGATCATACGTTTATACGAGTACGTTTAATTGTTTATTGATCTAATGTGTAATCAAAGTACTCGATTAAATTAATGAAAAATATTTTTATTGCAAACATTACTGAAATTCGCTAGTGAACTTAAATGTTTTATCATATTTTATGTTATTGTATTCTTCAGGTGGTCAATTGCCCCTACTGCGAGCTAAATTTTTCCTAGTATTACGATTCGGAAACCATCAATTTTTGATCCTATATATAATATATGCAAATTTAAACATAAATAGAAAATCATATAAGAAAGATTTTGGCGCAAGAAAATTTTGAAAATGTAAAAAAAAAAATTTGGACATTTTTCTAACTTTTTTCTTTTTTTTCATTTATTTTTAATATTATTAACTTTATTTGTTCAGAATAGTTTTATTGAAGAAATGATTTATCGTTTCTGTAAAGTTCAATACACCCGTCAAGAGAATTCCACTCGTCGTGCGAAGAACACCCATCGTGCGAAACATGTCCGGTTTTTTTTTTTTCATAGCAAGTTAAATAAAATTCACATTAATTGCTTATATTTGACAATTAAATTAATCATTATTGAGTCAGTTTTAAAATAATGACTTATATCAATATTTTAACGATTTAACCACGAATTGTGATGTAACAATAAGATCCAGTCCATGATTATCAATTTGTGTTACAAGCAGCAGATAATTTTTATTTATTTATTTATTTATTTTTATTTTTTGTATTGTAAAACGTGCAAATAATCGATAGCAATTATGCAAGCATTTATATGAATAAATTGAATTAAAAATTTTATACATTACTTGTGTTTTAAACCAAATTAAAAAAAAAAAAACCGAAATCGAAGAATCATTTGATCATCAATTAGGTATGTAAAAATGCAGCTGTTGTTTAAATCTTTGAAAGAATTATAAAATATAATGTTGGTTTAATATTAAACGATACTAAGAAACCTAATGCGGACTTGATTATACGAATTTAATAAGATCTTAGCAAGCAGACATTGGTGCTCGAAGGGTGGTGTTTCAGAAGCATACGTTTTATCGCTGTATTAATAATGGTCTTTTTGATTTAATTGAATTTTTTCCTAGAAATAGACTATTTTTAAAATTAAATTGTTAGATTTTCTTCAACAAATTAACCCGTTTTAATAGTAAACAGAGAAAAATTGATAATTTTTCACAGTAAATAATCACGTAAATTCAAATATTTGATCACGAGAACATTTTGGGCCCAGGATTTGTAAGCAGTGTAGTCAACCCGATTTATTTAAATCTAGGCCCAAGTTAAATAATAATCAATAAATTACAATCTCACCGGTCATTTGCAAGTTGAAAATAACCCAATAGTCGTTTTTGTTTACCGACAACGTGTAGTTGCTTTTTTCGCAATTCAACCACTCGCTTGCTTTCGTTCCGTTAAAGTCAGCCTCACTAGAAGTCGTCATTGTCAGCGGTACCCACCAACAGCCACCGATCGTTTTGATTCTATTCCTGGAAGATTTACTTTTCAAGAATCGTTCCTGTAAAATCGTAAACATTCGTTTTTTTTTTTGTTTAAAAACTTGTAAAAAGAATAACAATAGAAATTGTTGCGATATTATAATAACGATCGAGGCACGACTTTAATGCGAATTTGATTTTAACATAAATGTATTTTCGGACTCAATACAGATTTTTAGAATTTTACAACCATATTTATTTATATTTTCTCCCTTCTGTGAACAGCCCCCTCAAAACTACTCATAGCCCGCCCCCGAATTTTCGAGAATTAAATAAGATTAATGTCTTTTTGAGGGATTAAATCAATCAAATAAATATATATTAGCCTCCCCAAAAATGTTTTCCGAGTTGAGCTAATGAGTTTGATCACAGTAACGAAAGCTACGCTATCAGAAAGAATTTATTGAAGAAATTTTTTATAATTTCTTTCAATATTTCATGTCAATTTTCATAGCGCTTTCGTGACCATAATTACTTACACGAAATTTGTACCGAAAATGTATTATTTGTATTCAAATAGACTTATTGATGATATTTCAAGCCAATTTTTGTAACGCTTTCGTTACCATGGTTACTTACACAAAATTTATATTATTATAATAATAATAATTGATATTTTATTTTTTTTCGACAAGGAATTATTCTAGTTCTTTATTATTCCCCAAAAACATAGTATAATAATTCGTAGATTTTTCTCTGGAATTCTCAAACGTTAATTTTCCAGTTCAAATTCGCTTCGTTTATCGTAGAAAATTAAACTTTAATTACACGATAATTATTTTAAAAACGCTTTGTTTTTCAGTGTGCATTCTCCGCATTTCAAAGATATATTCATTTTCAAATTCATTGCTCTACCTGCGACACGGTGACTTTACCGGACGAATAATCCCGGACGACTCTCAACACCGGATAACCCGTTTGCAACGTCCAAGTGTCCATAATCTCTTTGACCGTGACGTTTTTGTGCAGACTTCCCGTCCGGCGGGCCTCTTCCGTCATGGCGCTCCAAAGATCGTCTTGTTCCACGTTGGAATACTTGTGCCGGCGCACGTAGTTCCTCAGGCCCCGTTTGAACGTTTCTTCGCCGAGGAATTCGTTCATCGTGTGCAGCAAGAACGAGCCTTTTTGGTACGTGATCTCCTCGTTCATCGCGATCGGTCGCGTCTCGCCGGGACGTCCAATAGTGCGCACGGACACGGGGTGCGAAGATTCGAGAGCGTCCACGTCCAACACGGCTAAAAAATTTTCCACCGTAACCGATTTGACGTGATTCGCACCGGGAAATATCTGTTACAGCGTTTTTTTTTTTTTTATTTAAGCACTCATTAAAAATATCGAAATATGCTCGTCAAGACGACCTACGTGATCGAAACCGCAAGCTTCGAAGTACGTGGCGAATCCCTCGTTCAGCCACAAGTCGTTCCACCATTTCACCGTGACGAGATTTCCAAACCAATTGTGTACAAGTTCGTGGGCTACATGCGATACAGCTTTTTCGTGTAGTATCGGATCGAGCAAAACGTGCTCGCTACAACACACATTACTGTCAATTACTATTTACTACGTTCGGATCCGGCGAACGAACCTGAAAAATCTGCATACGTTTCGCAATAACACTAACATGGGAGGTACTGAATACGTTTTTTTTTTTTTTTTTTTTTT
>JAIPRM010008831.1:0-15437 GCA_025469315.1 Stegophylla sp. TES_Ste_2020
TAACTTCCTTCGTTCAGAATCGTTTTACTGAAGAAATGATTTATCGTTTCTTTAAAATATAATACGCCCGTCAAGAGAATACCACCCGTCGTGCGAAGTACACCCATCGTGCGAAGTATGTCTGCTTTTTTATATATTATTATGAAGTATAGTGAGTGTTTAATGTACAGCTATCGAATATTGATAACTCGAAGAGTTTCGAGAACAAGTGAAGATGTTTTGTGCAGTTAAGAGTTTATTATGTTTAATATCACCATTTTCTAATTATTTTTTTATTATATATATATATATTACACATAATGCATTATATGAATTCATATGTTGGTAAAAATCATTTCAATTGTTACCTTTTTATTTTCTATCGTCATTTTCCTAACTTTAACTGGAAAACAGTATCAAAACAAAATACTTTATTTTATCTATTCAGTGAGTTTAACAATAATAATAATAATATTATGTTTATAATTATGGCTTTTATCGAAGTACATTTTTCTTATGCAAAACGCGTGTTAATAATATGTATTAGTCGTGTGATAGTTGACTAACACCATTTATAGTTAGGTAGTTGATAAACAAAATATTATTAGTTATTTGCATTTAAGTTTTTAAGAACATTACCTTAAATAAAGGTTTAAGTATATCAAGTAATAATGTCATTTATTGTTTTCTTTTAATCCTGAAAGTAGAATAGCTATATTTTGATAAGTGTTTATACTTATTAATATATAAGTCATAATTCACTCTAATTTACTAACATATGAAAATAATCATTTACTTGACGTTTTACTTTATTGGCTTGATTTGAGTTTTTAAACTGTTTGATACAAAATTAGAAAAAAAAATTTTAATGGAGTTTCACTTTTGCTAATCAATCTATTCATTAGCAATTTCAGTCATTACTGTAGATTTCAATGTTCAACGGAATAAGTTATTTGTTTAATTAAACTCGTAAACATTATTACATTGAAACCATACATATTCTTACTTCACCCCACGTCCATAATTGTTTTTGAAGTACCTACGAAGAATTAAAGTTGTTTCATCAATAAGCACGTTAATTTTTTTAAATACGGGCTTTTACCATTATAGTTTGTTATTTCAATGTTTCATTTAGCATAAGCTATAATGGATTTTAACACCCGTGTTATTAAAGTAATAATTTAGTTGATAATAACAATATTTTTGATAACTACTACATATTATCACTAAATAATTTTAATTAGACGTCTAATATATATTTCATTTATTATTTATAATTTGTATATTTATTATATATATATATATATATATATATTATATTTGTTATCCTAATAATTCTAATTTGTAATTTGATGGTTGTAGTTTATTATTAACTGAAACTTCTGTAGATATTTTATACTCCTTAATCGTTTTATTAAAATAAACCTAAACGTAAGAAAATTAGGTAAGTATTGTTTTTGAGACACATCTTCAAAACACTAGTAATGATTTAATAATAATTTTAGCCAATGATTTCAAATGTCATTAATTTGTAAGTTATGTAAACTAATGCGTATCTATCTACATATGTATATTGAAAATGCAAAAATGTCGATATTTCGCTGTAACTAATGAACTTATGATATGAACTCGTTACGAAATTAAAATTTGAGATTTTATAATCAGAAAATAATAAGTTGAAGTTTAATCGTGACAATTTTTCTACTATAAAAAATATCTAACTTTGTAATGTTGGGTCTTCTTTTGTTGTAGGTATTCTTTCAAATGACAAATTTTGTGAAAAAAAAAAAAAAAGAAAAAATGTTCAAAATACAACTAAAAAATTACACAACATCCGTAAAACTGTAGAAAAAAGAAACCAGCGAAATAAATTGACAATAAAATATTACGTAAAGTTGGCACCTCACCGTTTTCTGTCAAAATCGACCTTTCCGTTTACCGCCAGTCAAATAATATAGATTTTCTGCCATCACAAATTTCAGATTTTTAGATTTTAGTAACCCCTTATTGTAATACGCCGTTGGTCGTTTATTATTTCTAAATTCGTAAATAATTGTTTTGCCAAAAACTTAATGAGCGAGTGGTACCTATAATACAATTTACAATGCGTTTGTTAAAATAATTAAAATAAATTTTCAATTACAGTAAAATTTAAACACAATGTTTAAAAATTCCGCGCCGTCGCTTTGTACTATTATGACGACATCCAGCGCCTCTTCGCTCTGTAGCTTCGTTCGTTTTGCTCGCTTCACAAGCTCGTATCACGACACGTCCCTCTCGCTTCGCTCTCGATTCAATATTCTATATCGACTTGCTATGCAACGCGGGGACATTTCAATATGTCCAGTCGAGTTTCTGTTTGACATTTTTCTTTAGCCGATATAAACTGCAATAAACCCAAACGGTCTATTATTTTATCGTGGGAAGGGATGAGTAGTTGCGTCATAATAATTTAGCCTACAGGCATCAAAAACGGTTAAAACGCCATCACTCTAGGTATGTTTTCCTAGTAAGGGATTACCAATATTTCCAAAAATCTGAAATTTATAATAACGGAAAACAAATATCTATGTTATTACATATATACTGACGGTAATGGCGGTAAACAGAATGGTCAATTTTGGCGGAAAAGTAGATCACTCTCAATATACTAACTGTTTTAAAAACATAAGTGTCGCGCCGTTTCTTTCAATATCCTCTAGTAAAAAAAAAAAAAAAAAATCAGTATGTAACTAAAAAAGTATAGACCACCACGAGTGTTCTTCGCGCTCCTCTGGTCAGATACTCTTGGTGGGTATGTTGAATTTTAAATAAACGATGGATCATTTCTTCAATAATAAGATTCTGAGCAAAGAAAGTTAATAATATAAAGAACAACAATAGTCATCAATATCAACACACCCGCGAAATATGTCCGATTTTCTTGTCTATATTTTACTTTAATTATTTTTGGTTCACTTCACTTTAATTTACTTTACTTTACTTATCTTATTTTTACTTTATTTTACTGTACTTTTTTTATCCAATAAATAAAAAAAAGGAAAAAAGTTTAAGAAAAAAATTTACAATTTTTTTTTTCACATTTTCAAAATTTTCTTGCGCCAAAATATTTCTCATCATATTGTCTATGTTTAAATTTTCATAATGTTTGGATTGAAAAAATGTAGTTTCCGAGTCTTTTTATTTTAGTATTTCTCCCAAATTTTGAGAAAAAACAATTGAGAATTTCAAATAATGACCCCACTAAAGTACTATTTAGAGGCAAATCCAATTTTAAATAATTACTGTTCGAGCCTTTTGGACGTATTTCTATACGAAAATGTGTACACATAAAAAAAAAAAAAAATAAATAAATAATGAAAAAATAATCATTATTGTAAAACACTAGCTTCTTCTTTTCGCTCAGAATCTAAAATTTAAAACTAATAGATTGAAATCCAAAAATTGTTAACGTTGAAATCATATAAATGATACTTGTGTAATTACTAGGAAATTACATTTTGTATTAAAAGTTCCAATTGTTTTGTTAAAACTGAATACAAGAATATTTATTTACACAACTTTACATTGTGTGGTAATACATTTTCTACTCTAGTTACCTAAGTACTTTGTTAATATTAAAATTAATCATTTTATATAGTGAATTACCTTTTGTTAACACTTTTGTACTTTATTTGAAATTACTTTTGTACTTTATTTGAAATTCATATAATATATATATATATATATATAGGTATATATATATATATGATTTAATTTTAATTATTTTAATATTTTTTTAAAATTTTATAAAAATTGTACTCAGATTTTTTATTTACTAAATTTAAAAAAATATTTTGAATCTAATGAATTTTATTCACCTTTGGTTAGACTGAATGTTTTTTTAGAGGTTCTTGAACTTGAAATGTATTTAAAAAATGGCATTCTCAATCAGTTTTGAACATCCTAATAATTATCAATATAATATGAATTTTTTCGGGATATATTGTCTTATGATTTCGGCACCGAATAAAAACTTAAATGGTTTTTTTGGCCGTTAGCCATGGAAATTTGCAACGAAAATAGACAAACGCCCCCTCTTGATACTGTACACACACATGGCCCTTAACAAATGCACTCTTCGTGATTATATGCGATTTTGGCACTCCCAAACAATAATCATTATACAGGGTGAATATAGTTTCATGGTCACAAATAATGGTCTTGCGTTCTGAGTGCATAGTTCAGCTAATTTTAAATCTGTTAAATGACACCTTCAACAAATTTGTACTCCGTGGTTTAAATATGTGAAACATGTTCTGGTTAAAATTATATACAATTTTTCTAAATTTGTTTGACTCGTTGAGTTACACATAATTTTTACTTTTAATATTAAATTGTATGTGCATCGTTATAACATAAATGATGACTGTAATATTATGATATAATTGTACGTATTTTTTTTTTTTTTTTTTAATAAAAAAGGTACTTAGTTATTGAATTTCACTTTAAAAATAGTAAAACCGAAATGTTGATGGATATTGTTTTTAGTGGGTGATTTTTAATGTATGATGATTTAATGTATTTTTTTTTTTTTTATATTAAACAAAATTTTCATAATTACAAGTATTTTATTAATCAATGTCCATACTAAATACTCTTAAGTAGGTGGATTTAATGAAGCTTCGTAGATAATCTCAAAAGAGTATGGTACAAATGTAAAATCCACTTATATTTCCAGAAATAAATATACAAAATAAAATAATTGCTTGAAAAACGTTTCATGAATTAAATTAATTTTCTTTTAAAATTTTTTCATTAAATTGTATATATATATTATATATATATTTGAAAAATCTAAATAAAATTTAAAAAAAACAGTTAAGTACCTAATTAAATGTATTATAATTATTTAATTTATTTAAGTATAACTTTGTTATTATTTTAAAAATTGTTGCATTGAACCACTAAATATTTTTAAAATTATTTTCCAAGTTAAAAGTTCGTAAATTATTAACCATTAGCAAATTTTTATACTTTGAAAAACTGAGTACATTATTTCTTATATTTTTTTTATGTTTCTAATTTTCATAAAAATGGATTTGAAACACAGAGTAAGTACAGTAATTTAATATCGAACAAAAACTGTAAAAATGAATTAATTTTGTTTTTTTTATTACCAAATTTCAAATTTTATCATCAAATATGCTTTAAAAAGTTGGAAAATTAAAAAATATGCTCTTAAAACTACAAAATTGCCAAATATGCAAAAACACTATAATAATTATTACGTAGTGTCATGAAATTAATTTCTAGCTTACCTAGCCGTAAATCTAATTGCTGACAAAAAACATGCAAATGCAACAACTTCCGAGCCTTACTTATGAATGTGTAATCCTGGAAAATTATTATTTTTGGCAATATCTTAAGGAATTCAATTACATATTAGGTTTTCAACCTTTTTTCAATAACCTAATTTTCAATTTGGTATTCATTACGCGCTTGATAAACTGCAGTTTTATGTCGTATGCATTTTCATTATGAGAATAGCTGCACGAAGAATTCGCATATTTAACTTCCATGAATTTATTACTGTTAAAATAGGAAGTTATTAAAAAAAACTGTGCCAAATATGACATTGAATATAAATACATCAGGTATATGATATGATGCAGTTACCTGCAAAACACACGATTGCGGTGAACAATCATCAGCGAGTTGATCCTTTTTACCAGGGTAATAATCTACTGAAATATGCAATAAAATTATTATGCATACTACCTGTTGTGTGAAAAGAGTAGACCAGTAGTACGTTGGTACTCGAGATTCTACATTTTTGACCTCATTCTCTGTATACCTATACGGTATACATATTATATTTGCACGCGTTTAGAATAATTTGTATTTTCAACGCATTCTTTCGCGAAACAACGAACATTTTTTTTTTATTTCTCCGTTGTCTGTCGTAGCTCAGGAGTTAATTTAATATTTTTATTGCACTCAACATTGTTTCTTCACCTCTTAAAAACCGAATAAATAGAGTATAGATAAAAACGTTTGGAAAATAACGTTTTCATATAGTGTATTTGTGCGCGTTTTTATAGATATGCGCATGCCTGCTGCAGTTGTATTGTGCTGTTATACGGCGAAACGTTTACGTTTTTTTTTTTTTAGCAACACAAAAGCTAAAAAAAAGTGTATTGTTTGTGTTGCCGCATCGCGATTGAAACACATTTTGTCAAATGGATTTTGTCGCCGAACTACTTTCTGTCGATTCTCGCAGTGAATTTCGACCTGTCATCTTTTCTCTTTCCGTATCCACGGGTATAAAATGTATCATTTATAGAATGTTTGTTCGATAACTTGTTGTTATCTTTTGTTTTAGTTGTATCGTAGAATGTGATTTTTATTTTTGTTTTTTTCAACGTTTAATGCAATGTTAAATTATTTGATACGGTTCGTTGAAGACCCAATGATGGGACCGTTATCCAAACAAAATATTCGACCTAAGTTTGCGAAGCTTATCGGTCGGTCATTCTTGTCCGTCGTATTAAGACTGAAATTCCGCGTTTCGCGTTGGTTTTGTAAATTTGTCGATTTTTGATGCTGGACCTAAAATATCACTTCAATGTTTTACACATATGAAATTAAATAATATCGAAACAGCTACTACCGAAGTTTCTGTAAATTGTGATTATTGTTATTTATTTTACGAAGAAAAAAACTCCATTTACAAAAAATTGTGTGTAAATATAACAGTAATAAGTGCAATATAAATTTTAATTATGTGTGTACAGTATACGAATACATTATTTACATAGAATACAAATAACATGAATAATAATACATAATATATAGGTTGCCGGTAACATTATAAAATTTAATTAAATTACAAATTTGTTTTATATCATTAAAAGTACAGTAAAAAAAAAAAATAAAAAATCTAGATCGGTAGAATTACCTAATGAAATTAGCATATTTGCTGGAGAATTTATTGAATAATTTGAATGACTTTTTATGAAAAATAAATTATTGTCTCTAGTGTTTTTCGGGTTGATTTTATAATTAATTTTTTCTAATAAAAGAGTACAATCTATTTTATTATTGATTAATTTGTGTAGGAAGTTTAAATTAAGATATTTTCTACGGGTTTTTAAGGAAGTCATACTAAAAAACCTAAGAACTCCATCATACCCAGTGTGCGGCTGTCTTTCCACTTTACACATTTGTGAACGAAAGAAATCGTAAGAAAGAGTTTTGGATAGATTCCAGGTTTTGTGTAAGAATTATGGAGTTGGGAGACCAAATTAGAGTACCATATTCTAATATTGAGATCTAACTAAAGAAAATTATATATTTTTTAATATATATTTACCACAATGTTCTCATATTGTGATGTATTAATATCGATCCATAATGACTCCACGAATTGTATGTTCTACGAATACTAGTGTTTTTTTTTATTTGGTCGTTTTTAGTATCTACTACTAACCCTTTGATTTTTATAAAGAGTATGACATCAGACCCTATGAATTGCGCGATAACATTTGCTCAAAATGGATAATCTCGATTTGGGATAACACAAAATTTGCAGAAAAAGTTGACATTTTTCTCGTCATTATTTTTACCTATTCAATCTCGTAATATTTAAGCAACGACATAATGATTAAACTTAAAACTGTTTCCAACCAATATAATTTTGATCACTTGTACACTAAAAATTTAATTTCCTAAATCAATTGAAGCGATGGAATAATACTTTTTTCCAATTTAAGTAAACAATAAAGATTTCTCCTCTCACAGGGTTAAGTCCAAAATGATTAATAGATTTCTCCCGTTGTGTTCTTTAGAGTGGCTTAGGTTCGTTTACTGAATACGCCTGACACTGGAGATACCACACACACACACACACACACACACAAGCTAAACCCCGCGTTTTTGAGATGAGTGATAAAAAACTTGGTAAAATAATACAATTATAATTATAAAATTTAAATAAAACTAAAATAACTGAAACATGTTGTTTTGGTTTATGTAGAAAATATGGCAAAAATGATTTTTAATTTGACGAATTTCAAGTTGTTTACTGATTTTTTTTTTAAAAATATGTAAGTAATTAAACATGTAGAAGTGTATGTGTACTAATAAAAATTAGTAATTTAATTTACAAGAAATTCTCAACGTTTATCTGATGATTGTTTTGAAAACACGTGTGTATATTTTCTATTTTCATAAATAGCGCATACATTTTAATCGTAATAATTCCAAGTAAAAAATTAAAAGTAATTTTAGTTATCTAAAATGTATAAATTGTACAAGAGATTGGGAAATTTCTATTTTAACTCATTGAAATTCTACAACTTATTGAGTTTCAAACTATTTAAATTCAACTAATTAGTTGTATGAGTTTTGATATGACAAGTAATATTAAACTTTAAAATACTAAGCATTACAGTAAAAATTTTGCTATTTCAATAAGTGCGACTGTTTGAAACATTTATACATTGGAATTATCTTTGAAACATAGCTCATAAATACATGGGTATATATTATGGAATTTGCAAAATAATAGTCATTGCGCACTCGACAGTTATGACACGTATGAGTTTTTAAAAAACTTGTGTTGTATATATATATATATATATATAGCCATAACAAAGTGGAAAAGACATTTATGATCATTTATAAATTCGAAATTTTAATTATTAATAATTTCACTAAACATTACAATATAAGTACTATTTGCGTAAAACAATTACAATTATGCAACATTTCTAAATATTAATGACATGTTTTGAATAAAAAAAACACCTTTTGTGTGTGTATCGTATACCTTTTTATCTGTATTTTATGTAAGTAAATGTGTAAACGTATAATTTTTTTTTTACGTTGGTACGGATAATTGTATTCTCTCCAGTACCGTTAGTTATAAATGTATGGAAAATAAATATATCAACGAATCTGTAATCATGCATAGATTATCTATGGACGGATTATACAGTGTGCGCACGTGTGTTTTTAGAGTAAACGGACGAAAATAAAAAGCACCCTTTATTTGAATAAAAAAATTTTTACATCAAAAAGTCAGTCACAAAACAAATCACGCTTCAAATGGGCGTCGTCAAAAATTATTTATTATTTTCACATTGCATCTCTGATTACTCTAATATTCTATGTTTCTAATGGTTAAATAAGCATATTATGTAATATCGTCGTACAAACACAAATGCGTGCCAAGGGTACTACCACTACTACCAATACTATATATTAGATACTCAAAGCGAAGAAAACACTGACAATAATAATAATGATAATAATAATAATATAATTGGAGAAAAAACGAAGACGACGATAGTATAGCGATCGCTGGTGAGAGAGGTTGTGTGATTGCCCTTGACATTGAACGACGACTTGTGCGACGACGTGGTCGGGTCGTGCGGTGCCTATGTGCCTATGTGCACACACGCACGCACTCGCTGCAGCGAATAGCAATGATACAAGAGCTAGCGGTGAATGGACTCTTGTCCGCGTGTGCCAAATGAGCAACAAGTCACAGCGGTTTTCGATATCCACCGTCTCTCCCCTCCTCTCCCCAACACGATCGCCCAAGTACGGCTGATCGGTCGGTAGAGCCCCGCCCGGGGCGCACCGCACCGAGACCCCCCTCGACTTGGCCGAAAAAAAAAGCGTTACGTATTTCATTCTACACTGAAATGTCCGAAATGTTCCTCCATTGGACTTGAAATCGACGAAAAAAATTCGCCGTTCTTTTTTCATTTTAGAAGTGTTTTTACAATGATGTTTATTTTCATTTTTTTCTGTGTACAACTTTTCGTATATAAATACTTGTCTAAAAAGTTTGATCAATAACTTTTTGAAACCGGATTTGCCTCTAGAGTGTATTTTAGAGAGGTCATTTTTTGAATTTCTCAATTCTTCAATTTTTTTTTTTCGGAAAAGACTACCCAAAATTTGACAAAAACGACTCGGAAACCATCATTTTTTGATCCGAACTATATGAAAATTTAAACATAGATAGAAAATAATGTAAGAAAGATTTTAGCGCAAGAAAATTTTGAAAATGTGAAAAAAAAATTTTGGACATTTTTTCTAACATTTTTTTTTCTCATTTATTTTTTATATTATTAACTTTCCTCGTTCAGAATCGTTTTATTGAAGAAATGATTTATAGTTTTAATTCAATACACCCGTCAAGAGAATCCCACCCATCGTGCGAAGTATGTCCGACTTTTTTTTTTATTTGTTTTCTTAACTGTCGAGGGGATTTAATTACCCTCTCGCCATACTGTTTTAGCTATTTTACTGGATTCGTTGACGACTTCACGTCCAATGTCGAGGATGATAATTCGTAATCAGCGTTTAATGCAGTGGTTCTAAAAGGGGACGATACCGCCCCTCAGTGGGCGGTAAAGAGGTTCTGAGGGGCGATGAATATTTTATGGATGATCGGGCGATATGGTGGTGTTGAACATAATATATATTTACACTTAGACCTAAATATTAGAATAAAAAAAAACCGAAACACAGATAATCCACTAAACGACGTTCCATGGCTTATCTGTAATTATATTTTTTCTGATCGTTTTCAATAAACATTGAAATATCTAGCAGATTAACAGATTTAAGAATTGATTGAACATTCAACTAATGAGGCATGAAAAGCCCGCAGTACTACATTTTAATTTATTATTATTATTTTTTTTTTCTTTAAGGGGGGCGTTGAAAGATATTTTGCTCTTTAGGGGGACGGTGACTTTAAAAAGGTCGAGAATCTCTGGTTCAATGAAACCCGTCGCACCTTACCACATCCACCGATAATCAAAAATTTGTAATGGCTTCAATAGTTCAATAGCTTCAATAATACCTGGGGATTATAGTCTCGGTGAACTTTGTATGTAATTGATACATTGTAATATTGTTAGGAAAATCATTACCTTCCGCATTTTTCTGCTGTTATCATTTAAATGTTATGACACAGTTCATTAATGATCTCAATAGAAATACAAAACATTATAAGCCCATTTAAAATCGGTAATTCAACAATAATAAATTAATTATTTACTGTTAAAATGTTTTAAGTATAATATGTAATACGTATTATTTATTTTCATTTTACCTATCATTACTGTGTTGTTGCATCGACATGATTATGAATATCTGATAAATGAACCTTATAATTAATAGACTTCGATTTGGGTTTAGTTTAGAGAAATCAAATTGCCAATATTAAATTCGAAAATCTAGTTCAACTCGTGACATATTATTATTACTATTATTGGTTTGTGGGTATTCCAATATGTATTAAACATTTTTTTTTTTTTTATTACGCCGTTATATAGTGATAATAAAAACCATTACTCATCATAATAGTATTATACCCACTTTCTTCTTTCCTACGGTGACTATCCATCGTAACGTGTTTAGAGATGAAAATTTGTTGGAATAATAATTTCGACTGGTGGCGATTCCTGGAAATACGCGTTACGCTGCGTTTGGAAAGGAAAACATAATAATTTGTTCATCAGACCGCCGCATTCGTGGCGCGATGTCAGCGAATCTCTCAGTTAATTGACTTTATCACCGAGTAAAGTTACGAACCCGTGTTTATTAAAAAAAAAAAAAAATTAACGGTGAAACACCGTTGGTAACACTATTTTCAAAATGTTCAACTTTATCTATCAGATAAATGATTTCTACACAAACAACAAACAATAATTATACAAAACTTTTAAATATTGTATCATAGGTTTTGTAAATTATGATCGGAAAAACGCGTTTACATAATATTACCTGTGACGTAGTATTATTTTTTTTCGAAATACATCCATAATACCTAATATAAATATTTCGGTTTGAAATTCGATTTTTTTTTCTCTTGGTTTGGTTAGGTTACATATTTTGACTCTTGTAAATATTAATTGAGAATTAACACGTATACTACAACACACTGTACAGAGATAATGCAATTTAATAAATATTTAACCTTTGATTACAAATTAGTACATATTTTTTAATTATATGTTATTATTATAGTGTACCGTGAAAGAACCTAATCCGAGTTTAATTTTCCCACAGCAATACTTATATTAATTATCATTTATTTTTGGTTAAATAGTTATCAGAGATTTTTTTTTTCTGTTTGTTGACCGCTGAACATATCCTTTTAATTAATGTGTATGTACTACGGTGTTACTATACAGACACATTTATTTACTTAATGACGGCTACGGTTGTTTCTTAAAGTTGGTTTTGATCAAAGAGAACACTGGCTGTTAGTAAATACATAGTAGATTCGTAGTGAACACAAGTTGAAAAACAAAATAGAGTTTATTAATGACGTTTATAGTGCATAATAAAATTGAAGTCGACAGTTACAATAATAAAAAAATATAAACTAGTTTCAATAAGAACAAGTAAAATTCGAAGACACGAGTTTAAATACTTAAGAAATAAAATTAATGCCTAAAAAACGAATAAGAAAGCGTATCACAAAATGACGTAACGAACTCAGTTGTAGTAGAATGTAGTAGAGGGCGTCACATTTACTTTATTTATGTCGGTGTGGTTTGTTACATAACGTAGTATTAGTAAGTTATTTCGGTCAGTTTTATGTATTAAGACCATTGAATTTCGGATTATAATAATTAATAATTGGATTATAATTACTTACTTATTCTTTGAATATACGCGTACTGTATTATTAATTAAATCTTTATACGGTGATTTCTAGAAATTACTTACTAGGCTTCTTCTAGACGGTCTCTGACGAATTTCGGGATGATCTTGCCCAATATTTCAGACCTGAAACTAGGGTCATTAACAGTCCCTGGCTATCAGAACACCAATTTTTCATTTTAGAAATACGTCTTAATTCTACGAATTTATTCATGTACTGCACACTTAAGTGGTATATGAAAAAAAAATGTAAAGTATAGATAACAAAGCCAGACATTCTTCGCTCCTAAAGTCAGATACTCTTGGTGGGTATGTAGAATTTTAAAGAAACGGTAAATAATTTCTTCAATAATACGTTTCTGAGCGAAGTATGATGTTAATAATAGTCGTAATTTTCAATACACCGCCCAAGATAATCTGACCCGAAGAGCAAAGAATACCCATGGTGCGAATTATTATGCCCGGCTTTCTTGTCTACACTTTACTTATCTTTGCTTTACTTTACTTTAAATTATTTTATTCAATGAATAAAGAAAAGAAAAAAGACGATTTTACTAAAAATAAAAAAAATTGATGAGAAAAGTGTTAAAGAAAATTTTAAAATTTTTTTTTCACATCTTGAACACTTTCTTGCGCCAAATATTTCTCATATTATTGTCTATTTATGTTTAAGTTTTCACAAAGTTTGAATTTAAAAAAAGATGGTTTCCAAGTC
This sequence comes from Stegophylla sp. TES_Ste_2020, assembly GCA_025469315.1. Classification (NCBI taxonomy): domain Eukaryota; kingdom Metazoa; phylum Arthropoda; class Insecta; order Hemiptera; family Aphididae; genus Stegophylla; species Stegophylla sp. TES_Ste_2020. The sequence goes on from JAIPRM010008831.1 coordinate 13,370, forward strand.
TTTTTCATCAAATTTGGGTAGTTTACCAAATTTTGAGAAAACTTTTGAGAATTTCGAAGAATTACCTTCCCAAAGTACCAGTTTTTCTTGAGAAAATTCTGATTTCATGAAGTTGCTGGTCAAAAATTTCGGATATGTATTTCTATATTAAAATGTGTACACATAAAAAAAATAAACATCATTGTAAAAACACTAGCTTCTTCGCTACACTCAGAATTTAATATCAGTTGTTTACTGATTACCAAAGTACTGAAATCACTGATGAATAGCCTTTAAATGTATTTACCGAGTACTTATGTGCTCAACGTAATTTTTAACCTTAGTGATTGCTAAACAACGTACCCACATCTTTGTACCATATATATGTTCTATGTATTGTGTGTATATACATATATATTATATTTTACGTTGTATTGTTATTTTTTCTCGAAGGTTTACCTGAAATATCACTTTAAGCACTTAAATATAGTGTTAGATGATGGATATGTTTGTGGCTGTGCGTGTTACTTTTCAAAACAGTTTCAAACATAATCCAACAAACAAATGTAGTAGATCACTACCGTCAAAGAGTTCTGAAATCTTTTGATATTTCCTTCTGTAAATACACTTTTCTTTTGTAAAAACAGTAAATATTATAAGATTTACTAATATAAATTTACTTATTTGTTTAGATTTCATTTTGTATGTGGTAATATATGTATATTATAATTGCTTTTTTCCTCGACTCTGTGCCGTCGAATTAATTTCCAATATACTATAATTAGGGCCCGGAACTTGATGACTTATAAATATGTTGTAAAAAATGCACTAAAAAAAATATATAAAATAACATAAAAATGTTAAAAAATGACATTAAAAAAATATATATTTTACAATTTTTAAACACGAAAAAAATATATTAATCAATCAATCTAGTGAAATTTCTTTTTTGTCGAAATTCTTGAAGTACTACAGTAAAAATTACATTAAACATTTATGTTTTATCTTTTATAAACTTGAAAAAAAAAATGTGAATACTCTTGAGGATTCTACAAATTCTAGAAATGTAGAATTTCTACTTTTCTTAAAATTTTGTTTTTCGTCTAATCTGTAACAAAATACATATATATATATATATATATCATACCTACTAATTATATTTGCAAATAAATGAACAAAATGTAAAAAAATTCACCAAAAATATTAAAAAATGACCATAAATCGTAAAATTCCCCAAAAAATGTAAAATAAAAATTATGCCATTAGAATCTGTATTTCATGAATCTGTAATTTCTGTAGAGACGAGCAACACATTAGAGCAAAAGAAAAAAAGATGCAAATGCATCAAGTTCCGGACCCTATAATATAATTGATCTACAGAAAAATTATCCCATAAATAAATATTATTTTATTTTGCTAAATAAATCATATTAGTACATTCAATACAGAAATTACTTGAATTATTTTCATAGAAAAGTTTTAAAAATTATGATAATAATAAAAATGTTAATAATTACAATACTGATGAAATAAAAAATAGAAGTGTTAATAATGATAAAATACTGAAAAAAAAAATTAAATGGCTATATTGTGATCAATGCCTCGAAGATATTCGAAAAGGTTCTTACGCATTCTTTATCAATGCTTACGCATTAAAATATTCTTATAATTTCCTAATATAATTCTATTAATAAAATCATTGCCAACTTAGTATGTATTGAGTGTCGGTCGATTGTCCAGATCCCAAAATAAACAGCTTCTTCACTTCATTCAGAATCTAAAATACTTAATGTTCACGCCAGATTACGTGAACGGCAAAATTTATATATTATATAATATGGCAATTATAATAATTGTTAATTATGGCAATCTTTTGGCTAGTGGTGCGATCGCATGTCTTTTCGTTGCGTGATCGTGCACGGTGCATTGTATGGTTTCTTGATTTCATGAGTTATTTTATGTTTTTAATTATTCTTCTGTTGTTGGTTTTTGTCGATCGCCGTTGAGTGAGCTCCGGTTATATTTTGTTTTGTGTTGTATAGTCAATCGAATCGTCGGGTAAGTATATTTCGAAAAAATTGTTTTTTAT
>JAIPRM010008832.1:0-15436 GCA_025469315.1 Stegophylla sp. TES_Ste_2020
TTGGGTAGTTTTTTCCAAAAAAAAAATTGAAGAATTGAGAAATTCAAAAAATGACCTCTCTAAAGTACAATCTAGAGGCAATTCCGGTTTCAAAAAGTTATTAATCGAAACTTTTGGACAAGTATTTTTATACGAAAAAGTGTTAACAGAAAAAAAAAAATAAACATCATTGTAAAAACACTAGCTTCTTCACTTTGTTCAGAATCTAACACTTCTATCGTTTTGTCGAACGTTGTATATAAATAGTAGGTATTTAGTATATTAACCAAAAATATTGAATTTTCAAAATAGAATAAAATAATTAGACAACTATTGATGCACGTTGATTTTAATTCACACCATCATATTCAGCGTTGATAAGTACATAAGACTGAGATAAAACATTATCAACCTTTTGAGTTTTTATAAACTAGAATTATCTCGTAATATATTTTGTCCATACTTTCTTCAATTTTTTTTTCAATCAAATCCTTTAAAAATGTTTAATTCTTTGTTCGCTCAAAGTTTTATCACATCAAAATAATTGCATTGAAATTCTCTATCTAGGCATTAAGTTTCAAAAAAATCGGTCGGGCCAATTGTTTTTTTATGTACTTTAAAGTGTGTAATCTAGGTAAAACTAACGAATGTCGTCAAAATTCTAATTTCAAACGGTTATAGAGAAAAAATTTGACTTGGTTTTTGAAATTTTTGCAGGTCAATAGGTAGACATGTCACTGAGATTATATTAAATTTTGAAGTCTTAATATCAAAAATCAAAAATTTTATTAGATAAAAACTAACAGAAAATGACTGGTGACTGCAGCTGAATGTCTGATCCACCTCCACCACGACAGAACAATGTTAATCTGAGCCACCGCCATTATCACGGTATTATCACATAATATTATCGTTTGGTAACACGAGTAGCTGGTATTATCACAGATTAATTATTTATTGCTTTTTTATTTAAATCTTTCGTACGATTAAATTGATGTGATTAGGTACCTATTTATTTTAATTTTAAATTTTCGATTAATCCGTGGTGTATCTACAACTGCAGCTGTGTGATATTGACTTACGGATGAGTTTAATTTGATGCACGTACATTTTCCGACGACCGCGAACGCGAAGAGCACGATATCGCATAATATGCCCATGCGCATGCACTGTATAGTTTACACACACGCTGATAGTCTTATTGTACACAATACGAACTAAGAGTGAAGACGCCAAGCGGATCTTGGCGAGACGCATTACGCGCACGAGACTTAATCTACAACAATATTATGTTTGTCTGTCGTATACCGATGTATGCGGATGTGTGTATGTCGCGTTCTACTTGATAGCAATTATTGCTAATCGTTGCGACTACACGGTGTGTTCGTTTTTCATACGACACCGAACGATCGGTCTGCGTGTAAAGGTATGTATCTGGGTGTTTGATAAATGGTAAGGGGCGTTTCGTGATCTGCTCTCCGCCTAACGTTTGCGTTTATTGTTTACAGTTAGACAGTCACACGGCGGTTCGCGTCCTCTCCTCCGTCTCGCAACGACTGTCGATCACGATTGCCTGCTCGCTGAGACTTACGCAGTGGCTATGACTGTGACAGCGGTGGCAATTATTCGCCCCAGTGCTGTTGAATGCCACCACTTACATCACCAGTTACGACCACGGACATATCAAATTGGCCCTAGTGGTAAAAGCTATTGACACCTTGCTGAGGATGCACGTCATATCAAAGACGACCATGATTATCCGCAACGCGCCGCCAATGGCCGTTTGTTTGACGGTGATTTTGTTGGCTGCCACCACTGCGGCATCTGTACTGTCAAGTAATAATCTATTTTTTGTTGTCAGACTGTGATGTTGCACATTATGTTCCATAGAATATTGCTGTATTTATCATAAATTTAACGATTTGTATACATTTTTATTAGGTACTAACTACTAGTATTTTTAGAGGAAACCCTAAGATAAATAATTAAATTTGTCACAGCGCATACAATTCATTTCTCGTTTTAGTTGTACCGGGAGAAACTTCAGAAGTATCATCTGCTGAACAGCGTCAAAAAGGAGGTAGCAAACCACTTGGGACTACATCAAAAAACATTGAACTATACAATAACATGGTGCTAGCCGAACAGGAACTTGGCGAAACTGATGATGATGATTACAATGATAATGATGATAGCAATAAAAGTAACAAGGATAACTCACTTTTGTCAATGATGGCAAACAGAGGTCATTATGGTGTAAAAGAGTTTAATGATCACTTAATGAAATGTGCATCATGTGCTGGTGTATTGCCTGTGTGGTATGATGAGAATGTTAATGAACAGTCATACTGCTTTCCCGATGGACCAACAACACAAAAAAAAGACAACTACAACGAGGGGGAAGAAGAAAACAGCATTTGTTCTGGAGCCTCTCGCGTGAGTATATGTAAATTTATTACGTTAACATTTGTCATACCTCTACTATACCTATTATACTGCTACCATGTCATATGTTTTGGCATAGTTGAAAGTGATTACAAGCTCTATTCTATGATTACAGTGGGCATCAATTAGCAGCCACTCTTTTTTAAGACTTGGCTCTTTTGGTTTTCTTTTTTAATAGGTCCAATATTACGACCTCAATAGGTATAAAACATAAATGATGATGATATTATAAAAAAATTTGATACTAATTTATGAAAAAAAATTATTGGCTTTAAAATGTGATTTTTTTTTTTTGTTTTAAACATCACTTTAAGGTGCACTAATGAATGCATATTATTTTTTTTTTTCAAATTTCAATAGATTACAATTAATTTTTAACTTAAGTATTTGACAATAATTTATAAGAATACCAATTATTTATAGCATATATTTGCTATTTTTTGTTTCATCTTAATACTTTTTTAACAATGTTTGATAATAAATTAAAAGATTTAAACATACATTATAATAAAATAAGCTTATAATGATACATACTATAAATATTTTATAATATTTAATGTAATAAAGATATAAAATAATAAAAAGTTTAATTTTAATTTTTTATTAAATATTTCAATAGAGCATATTATATTACTATTGTCACAAATGATAATATTAAAAAAAAAAAATTGCGATTCATTTCTTTCTACAATTTTTTAGTGTTGGAAGGCAAAAGTACGTGAGCTAGATGGTCGTGTACGCATTAGCCGTGGCTGCGTCAGTGGAGGAAGTGGCAGTAACCGATATTCAAATCAGAATGATGGAACCCAGCATCTGCATCCATGCTTAGGTACCGTTCCGGTTGAAACAGCTTCAAAAGAGAGTAACAACTCAAAACACCCACCATACTTGGTGTGGACATCATCACACATCTATTCCTCTTCCACTGCTGATAAGGGAAATAAATCTCCCATACCTCCTCCCCGCTATGTGATTGAATGTTGTGCTGGCCGTGATATGTGCAATGATGGCCAATTTCCGTCATTACCAATAATATCATCGCCAATCGAACATGATGGCTCCCAATTACCATGGTGGTACTTATCACCCATCACCATGATAGTTTTACTATTAGTTGTTATCATCGTTGTTTCATTCACCGTGGTGGTTGTTATACTGTTCAGATACGATAGTAAGAGGCAGAAGAGAAAGTGGCAAAAAAGAAACAAAAGTAACAGTAGCCGTCAGAGGAATAAAATACGAAAACGGAGTCACCACTATGAGGATGGTCAAAGTGATGATAGTGATAAAAAAAAACGTAGGCATTTTTCGTTCTCATCGATGTCATCATCGTCGACATCATCATTGTCATCAATATCGTCAACAATATCCTGTTGTGAAGGAAAAACGGGCAAAAAGAGCAGTAGAAAGAATCGTCATGCAACCGCGTTGACCATGGTTGATTTACTGAAGGGCGTTGTGGTGACTAATGATTCGACAATAGACGATGATATGTATGTTAATGACAGCCACCAACAATCCTATGCAGAATACTCACCGGCTGCCTTGACTGAATTAACAATTGATGATGACATTTTACCGCCACCATACAAGCGGCAGAACGATGACCACCAAAAAAGTTTCCTAGAAAATGATTGTACTAGTGGAAGTGGTTATGGCATGCCTGTTTTGGTCCAACGTACTCTTGCTAAACAGATACAATTCCGGCAACTGGTAGGCAAAGGTCGATATGGTCAGGTATGGCGAGCCACATACTGGAATGGTGGTCATGAGCATGTAGCTGTTAAAATTTTCTTATCGAAAGATGAACCGTCATGGAAACGTGAGACTGAAATTTACAGGTTAGAATATTAAATTATTTTTAATAATATATAACACCCAAAGTGGTTGCTGTACAGAATATTAACTGTTATAATATCTAGTATAAATAATTTTAAAATTATAAATTACAATTTACTTTTTAATTTAGTATATCTACATTTAGTACATCGTACTTAATATGTTGAATGACTTAAATAAAATTCTGTGAGCTACATTTATAATATTAATTATTAATTCATAATGATTTAAATGTAATTACAGCACCGTGTTAATGAGGCATGATAATATATTAGGCTTTATTGGCTCTGACATAATGACTTCACGAAACTCCTACACAACTCAGCTACTTCTTATCACTCATTATCACCGTCATGGATCTTTGTACGATTTCCTTCAGACTGCTGATGATGCTGCCTGCAGTGGTTACAACACTGGTTCTAGTGACATGACCGGTGGCCCACCACAGAGGAACGAACCTCTCACAATGATCCAAATGTTGAATGTGTTGTATACTATAGTGAGTGGGCTGTGCCACCTGCACACCGAAATTCACGGCACACAGGTATGTCTTGCCCGATTATTACAATATCATTGACTCACATAATTCACATACCATTAATCGCTCGGACTGATCGATAATAATTACTTTTTATAAGCCCCGACTTAATTTTTTGGTCTGAGTTATCATAATATGATGTGTTGTTTTTTTATTCTCTTAATAGGGAAAACCAGGCATCGCACACAGGGATGTCAAGAGTAAAAACGTGTTGGTGAAATGTGCACGAACAGGTACATGTTGTGTGGCCGATTTTGGGATGGCCGTCACCAGCAGGGATGCGACACTTCCAATTCAGACGACGATTGCAGCGGGCAACAACAACCAAAACACGAGAGTGGGCACTAAGCGTTACATGGCACCTGAGGTGTTGGACGACAGGTGAGAAAAAACAATGTGTGTCATGCTATCAAACCAACTTGAATTTAAACCGTGCAATTTCGTTTCTTTTAGTATATCATCTGCAGCCGCATTAGCAATGGCATCAGCGTCCATTCCAGCATCAGAGTCGACTACCGAGAATTCTTCGTCAGCTTACTGGTGCTTTGATGCATACCGCCGAGGTGATGTGTACTCGTATGCGCTTGTCATGTGGGAGGTGATGTCCAGGACATTAATTTCTCCTCGTACCGAAGACAATAATGTATCCAGATGCGGACTAGACAATGAAATTCAGCAGCAGCCACCTGATATCAACCAGTATAACCCGTACGTTTACCGCCCGCCCTACCATGACCGTGGTGTCGGCTGGGATCCCAGTTTTGATGAGATGCGTCAAATTGTGTGCTCTGCTGATCCCATACTGAGCCGTCCTGGTGTGGCGAAAGAGTGGCAGGCTGATCCAGTATGTTTATTTTGTTATTAACACTTGTATTCACATTTGTTATAGGTTGTTTACTATTTCGTCAATAATTTCTTAGATCTAGGACAACAGGTCTTGGTTAGACAAAAAATATTAATTATAAATGGAAAATTATAATTACTGCATTATTATTCTTTATAAATTTATATTTTATCATCAACTGGCAAATTGCCTTAAAATTACATTAAAATTATTTTAATAACATTGATTTGATAAACATTTAATACAATTTATACAAATAAACATCTAATATATTAACCCTTTGATGAGTAATGGCAGAAATTTTGGTCATTTAATTGTTTTGAATTTACTGAATTTTGGTGTCAAAAATAATATTTTAATCATAGGACATCTATTTTCATCTTTAATTTTCTAGTAAAAATTATTATTATATACATATTTATCTTGTAAAAAGAATTTTGATGTAAATTTCTAACATTACTTAAGCAAAAATTGTGGTTTTTAGTAGAAAGAATGCTTTCTGGATGTACAATTATGACAAATAATTTACTTTTCAAAGGGTTAACATATATAAACAATATAACACATACTCAAAATTGACATGTAAAATGGGTAAAATAAATTGACAAAAGAAAATTAATACTAAATCAAGTAACATAAAATGGTATTTCAAAATTAAAATTAATTGTAAGGAATCTAGGTGGAATTTAAATACAATTATAAATATCTATTATTAGACTGACATGGTATTAGGTACCATTATTATACACTATAATTAACTAATATTTTTCAGTGATTCAAATATAGTGCACTTATTAAATATAAAATATACTTAGAAATATAATTTTTCAAAATTCTCAATAATATTATATTATACATGAAAAAGGTAACATTTACATACAATAAACTAGATTTATACACAGATAAAAGTAAATAATATATCATAAAAGATAATTATAGTAGTACTGCATTTTTATTAGAGCGTTCTTATATTTTTAATACAAATTTAAATATTTCAAAATCATAGCCATTTAACATTGTTAAATCTAATGTATTATATTTATTGTAAAACTCTTGTTTAAACTTAAAAGTATTTAGTCTACCATGATTCGCTAATTAACAGTTTTTAGATTAACTGGTATTATTATTTGTTCTATTCAGATCATGAATGCAGTTGTGGTAACAATGCGGGAATGTTGGCATGCTAATCCTAATGCCCGGTTGCCGACTCTGAGAGTCAAAAAAACACTTGCCAAACTCATAGACCAGTTAACCACTTCTAAAACTGAGGAACGACACAAGTCTGAACAATTAACAACTACTGAGCAGCTATGATACGGCTAGCGAAAAAAATAAGTTACTCAATGAGCAGTAATCGATGACAGATTCAGTGGAATTATCTACTAATGCTAGAACAATTTTTGTATTTTCACTGTGCTACTATTTAGTTATTTTTTTAAGTTATTTTACATGTAAAAATACATGTATGTAAATTAATTTTATTTTTGTAACATACTCAGTATGATGTGTTCATATAATACACACTATAATTTTTATGATTATTTTTTTTTAATTAAAATTACAATTATGTATAGATAACTGTTAATTATATTTTTTAATGTGGCCATTCTCAAGTACTAGTTTGCTCAGAATATTTATTCAATACATAATAGGTATAGCATGTTGTACTTACCTCGTGTGTTTCTTTTGGGAATTGTCTATACATTATGTAATGTACCATAAGACTGAAAAAATAAAATAACTAATAATTTAAAAAAAAAACATTGAACACAACATGTACAATAGTAATAATATATGTATTAACAATGTACAATTATTAATTCTAATTGAATAAACATTTTTATTAAGTGCAAAATATTATTTGATTAAAATTGAGTGATATCACAACTCAATGCTTCAGATTGGCCAAAATCATAAATTATATTTTTATCCATGTAATATAATCATTACTAGGGCTCGGAACTTTAGGTATTTGCATGTTTCTTAGAAAGCTGCATTTTAAAAATCTGATTTGATACAAATTTGTTTCATAATCCATAAGAAAGACCAAAATTTATGTTGTATATTTTCGCATAATTTACTACATTTATATTATTTCACATATTAAAATATTTTAAGCAAATAAATGTAAATTTTATGTTTATAATATAATAAATTATAAACTACAAACAAATTTTCAACAGTTGAAATATGTGAATTCTAAAATTTAAAAATTTAGAACTCCTGCACACCATCACCTTGTTTATATTTTTAATTATATTGTAATTAGTAATTTCAGTTTTGTTTAAATTGGCCCAGTTTTATATAATATCTAAATCCAAATATTTTTTGCAATATTAAGCTATAGGTATATTTATACATATTAGCTTTGAATGTTGATATTATCATAAATCTGACCACTGTTCCTCATCACAATTTGAACAATAGCAGTGCTAAAATTATATTTGCTTAATATAACCAACACGAGGATGCAATACTGTTCTCGAAAGCATACAATAAAGTCAAACACTGTCGTCACCGCATCTGTCCATGATGCGTTTTACTAGGTTTTCAATACTAACATATTATTATGTAATATTATTTTTTATTCACTGAATAACCACTAATGACGAAAAAAAAATTAAACGAACTAGACAATAATCAATATTTCTTTTTTATTATTATAACTTCCAAATTACAATATTTTGTTTTATATAATATGTAGTGTATGTGATATGGCCAAAATTTTTCGTATATTAATCGGTCATGACTTCGATTGGGTTTCACAACAAATCACTATTAAACCTAAATGTTCACGATTTGAATGCGGCTAACGAAACGTGACTGGTGCTTTACGAGGTTGCAAAGCAAGGCTTGTGAAGTGAGCAAAGTGTACATAAAACTGCAGAGTGGAGCCAAGTCTTATGCATCAAACATTTCTTATCCGAATAATGTGCACATTAATAACATTTTTGGACTTAAGCCATGACTTATGTGTTATATTACAATTGATTATAAATAGTTAGTAAATTATTATTTATTATCAATCAATGATATTACTAAACAATATTATAATAAATATGCAAAAACAGCACTATTTTTGACAATATCATAATTTATTTGTATTAATACATTAATTTGATAATCAACCATTATTTCTAGTATCGCCAAGTTCTCTGCTATGTTAAGGCTTGTACTTACAGTAGCCGCGAAAACGATATAATAGATTTCTGTGGATTTTAAAATGAGAACTGTTATACACAGTCAATGGTTGTCCCTGTAAAGTACACAGAATCTTGAAATATCCACATAATCTAATTATTCGAGAGGTCAATGAGAGATAAAAGAACAAGATGTCACCATTAGTAGACGACTGTCGACTAATACGACTTATAAAATTAAATGATCAATTGAATGTAAGGGACGGCGCGAACGCAGTCCCAGCTACCAAAAATTATGCGTCCGAGGTATCCACATTAGGGATACTCGCAGGGGTCAACCCGCTCGGTGTGCAATGACCGGGCCTCACCCTGGAGGAACCGCCTGATTGATCACGGTTGACCTCCACGCCAGGTAAGTATGCTCAATGGATGTTTTGGCGGGCCTTAAGTGCACTTTGGAGTCTGACGGACAAAATTAGCTGATCACCCGGTGACCCTCCTCCGACCGGCCTTGATACCGGAACCTCAGGGACGTGACCACGTTTCCAGACTCTTGCCGCCGCATGACTGGCTTGGAAGTCCCGGGAAAACCCGTCGCTAAGTCGGAAAACCCTCAGACCGAGGTTTTGAGCCGTAGGCCGACAACCCGTTTCAAAATACCGCGAGCAAATGCGCTATCTACCGGAACGATTGCGCGTCAACGGGTACGTGACAAACGATATTTGCAGTTTGCACGTGTTAAATGCCCGAGAAAACACACTCGCGTCAACAGCGGTAGCAAACGGAACGAATTTCTGAAAGAAACATTTCATTTCGAGACCAAAAAAAACCAATCGAAAAAACTTCGGTTGAGGCTGCTAAAAGATTTGTAGTGAAATAAATATGACGTTATACAAATATCCAAGTGGGCATATATATTATGTGTAACTAATACTATTTTGTTTTTAACGAAAAAATAACTAATATTAAATCTGAACGAAGCACTGAAATCGCATTCATAAAATTAATTATATCATTCCGGTTTGAAACAATGACAAATTATATTAAAATGTTTTTTTTTTTTTTTAATCAAACGAAGACAATTCGACCGTAACATAGATTTATACCTACTAATTAAACGTGTTCCACGTCACGAAATATTACCAGAGCGATTTCGGTGCCAATTTTTCTGACAATTTAAAAATCTAATTTTATCGAACTAGTATAATCTGGAGTCTTTAATATGCAAATTTTGTTAAATATCAATAAACGCAATACAAGCTGTAATATTTTCAGTATTTTGTTATCGAAGTTTAATACCTATACTTACTACTTAACCCCTGACCGTTATCTGTACCGATTTTGATGATATTAATCGATAAAACTTTAGTGTTTGAACATTATTATAAGTGAAATTTACAAAATAATAAGTATGCAAATAAAAAGATATGAACAGAATATTTTAAAGAATGTAAAAATATAAATTTATTACAAAATGTATAAGAGTATATAAAATAAAGTATAATTTATATCATTGAAAATTGTGTGAAACGAATTTCATCACTTAGGTACCATAATAAATGTATCACAAACAATTTTTCAATACAACTATTCGTTAGATAATTTTCCGGTGAATACAGATCGAGACGAGTAATTTTAATCCATTGATCTAATATTTTCTAATTTCGATAACAGGTTAACAATCCGTTGTTTAATTTTTAGTTTTTTTAGTTTAATTTTCAATGTAAAGGTCATCTGTTAATATATTATATTAATATGAGTCTTTTAACTTATTCCCGGCTTGTATTCGTTACAAATCTTGGACGAATCCGCTACATATAATAAGATAAAATATAAAAAAAGCAATTAATATTATGCATTTTTTAGGCAACTGTGTAATATTTCAAGAATTTAAGATGAATCTGACTTGGTCGTTGAATTTCAATAACTTTTTAACTACCTATTTCAAATACATAAAACATGATAAAAATCCCGATTGTTTTAAAATAATTTATTTAGCTTTCGATACATTAAAAATATTGCACATAACTTTTTCACAATAATGCCTCTAGAAAAAAGATTTAAATTACTAACACTCAAATTTTTATTTAAGATTTTTATTTTTTTAAAAAAAAAAAATCTATTTAATTTTTAAAAATTTTGAATTTTATATATCAATCAGTATGACGGTAGTCACTAGAACACGTCTCTATAATCCTATGTTGTGCGCGTGTGATAGAAAAAGAGATAGATAATGACCGACCGGAACCCGTATTAATTTCGATAAAAATTCTAAGTATTAAATTTGTCAGTTTAGCCCACACTTTTGTGATCAGAGTCGACGTTTACGATTGCGCGTCCGGTGGCGGACGAACGGAAACCGCGACTCCATGACGGCGGTGGCGGCGGCATCTGCGCGCGGACCCGAACGACGGGTCGGAACGATAAAGCCGCCGGTAGATGGCGCGGGTGATGTGATCGTTATGCGACGCCCGTGGCCCGCGAGACCGGATCGGCGTCATGGTCACGCGGCCGGCGTGACGCGCGCGTCTAGCGTGACTACCGACCGAAACCGGTGGCCGGGCAGTGTGGCCGGTGGACGCGGCTGGCGCGACCGTGGTCGGTCACCGGTGGCCGGGTGGTCGCGAAGCCCGGCCGTTCGGCAACGGGCGCGCGGGACCCGGCCCTGATAAGTACGCGGCCCGTGCACCCGCGCGGTATACTTACTTGGCGTCGAGGTTAACCGTGATCAACGAGGCGGTTCCTCCAGGACGAGACTTGCCCATTGCACATCGGGCTGGTTGACCCCTGCGAGTATTCCTAATGCGAATACCTCGGACGCGTAATTTTTGGTAGCGGGGATCGCGTTCGCGCGTCCCACCTAATCTCTGAAATTAAATATTATAATATGCCATCTAATGTAGTAATGTCAATACATTCCAATACATTTATATACTAGGGTAGGGAAAGTTTCACGAAATTAATAAAATATACCGTGGTTTGTGTAATGTATGACATATTTTTGAAAAAAAATTTCTTAAAATTTGAACATGGCAATAACACAATATCACGATTTATAAGAAATTATAATTGTATTTCGCAAGCATAATATTTTATTGTCAAGTCCAAAAAATAACCAACATGTTTTCATATTCAACATCAAATACTTCAATGGCAGCCTATACACCAGGAGTGGCTAACCTTGAACACTACGTGCCAAAAAACACCTTTTTTCGAGCGTGCCATGAAAAATATTATGTATGTTATATTTAATATATTATAATTTTATTGTATAATATAAAATATAAAAAAGGTTAGTTAAGGTACATATTATTACAATAATATTGCTTTGTTAATTATTTATTTTCTTTCTTGATGTGATTTTTGTTGTTGAATATTTATTTTAATACATATTTCGGCAGCTTACTCTAAATAAACATAGGTAACATACTAAATGCAATATTACATATTAAAATTTTATCTACAGATAAAATTAAATAATCATTATTGACTGATAAAGGCCTTATGCTCAAAATAATTTTACCTATTATGTATAGTAAAAATATATTAATTTATCGCGTGCCTTCAAAATCTTTTTCGCATGCCATTTTGCACACTCGTGCCATGGATTTATCATCCCTGCTACATAACGAGATGTGTACAAATATTATGTTTTAATAAATAAATTAATTTCAATATTATATTATAGGTTATGATGAAATTTAAAATGTATTAGACAATGTTTTTACTGTCCCTATCTTATGTCAAAATGAATGCACCTAATCACAGTGAAATAGTTATATTTACTACTTAAAAAATTCATTTTTTAAATTGTCCAGAATTACTGGAATACCAGAATATTTTATATTCCTCATTGTAGAATTACATTTTCATAAAAAATTTTACATACTATTTCAAAAAACAAATTATACTTTAGTATAATCCTTTAATACACAAATTAATTAATTTAATATTTACGATTATTGTGTTTTTAAATAATTTTGTATTTAACATTGATTCATACATTTTTTAATATTTTAATCATACAATGTATATCATTATTGTGTTTGTGCCATAGTATATATGAATTAATTAATTTAATAATTAAAGACATATCTCATTATGTTGAAAAAAATTATAATAAATGTAACATATTCTAAGTACTAATAATATGAAATATACATTTACTATTATGTAATAAAATAAAGAATACTTAAAAAAATCAGTGTAATGCTTTAAGTTGTTTATTCTTAGATAATATTTATAGTTTTAGTAAATTTAAATATTTTACTTTGGTGTTATAACTGTTATGAACATCACAAAATAATATGCTCTTAATATTAATAAGAATTGTCAGGAGAGTATTCGAGTATTTGGAGTATATATTTATTAACTACCACACACAAATAAATGTGTGTACATACTAATATATTGTATTTTAAATGTACAGTTTTGCTATTAATAAGATAAACATTTTTAATGTTTTATTTTATCATGTTTTACATTTAAATTAGATTTTTTGATAACAGCTAATGATAAGTTGATATACAATTTTTAATAAAGTAATAATTTGCATAGTACTACCTTTAATCGAAACAGAGTATATTTAATTTAAAATATGTTTCAATTATCAAAACCATTCACTATATAGTTTTTACATATTTGATTATTATAAAATTATAATATACTATAAATTTGAAAAATTTTTTTTTAGATTTACTTAGTTATATATTAACTAAATCACAAAAATATAATGTTAAAAACTTTTTATACATAATATAACTATCATTTTATATATTATATTATTATTATAGTTTTAACAAACATTAATAATTATTATTATACTAAAATAATTATCAACACATGACTAAAATAAATGTTAATTCTTGATAAGACTAGAAGAGTATTTAAAAATTTATGGAAATAAAATATTGAACTGAGAAAGACAAATGTAATTTGAACAAAATATGGCATTGACATTCGGTTTTTACCAAAAAAAACTGTCCTCGTTAGATAAAATATTACGTATATTTATAATTATGGCTGTTTCTAAAAGACTACATAAGACTATGCCAGTAAAGTAATGTTGATATTTATGACATTTAGGAGAGAAAAACTTAGCATGCAATCAACAATTTCAAGTAAAATGTTTAAATAATTAAAAATTAAAAAATATGTTTCAAACCTAATTTAATTAAAAATAATAGTTATAATTAACTGAGTTTTTGATATCTATTTAAAAAATTTGTAAGATTTGTATAAAATAAAATTTTTACAAAATTTATATGGATAAAATATAAATATTTCTTTTTAGAAAAATTGTAAAATATTACAGTTTTTTTAACTAAAGTAAATTTGTATGAACAAGGTAATACATCAATTATTAACACCCCGCATTGAATTTAAAATGCCTAACAATAGTAAACTATTGTATCTTAAAATAAATGATGTAACAAAAAACACATTAAATTAAAAAGTAAACAAAACTTTTCTGTATGTCAAACAATTTTAATAAAATAAGATTTTTATAAAATAAGTGTTTCAGGCAAATTGTATGATTTACCCTACATATTGTTTTTTACTGTTATGCTGAAACTTGAAAATTTTAAATAAATTAGTAGTCAGAAAAATATGAATAAATATAAAAATAAACAAATTTACTTTATATAAAAAACATTTTATTATTATCAAGCAATTTTCAACACCATCTTCAAGCATTACTGTCCATGAACTGCGCATCTGACATGAGATAAATTGTTTCCGGTAAAGGTTTTGGTTGAGGTGATAATAAAGTCAATATTTGCCGAGAGGTGTCCACATTTGTTCTAATGAATAAAATATACATAAATGGATATTAGCATTTCAATATTTCTTATAATAGTTAATGATTCCACAAAGTACTTACACACAAACAAAACCAGCCACACTTGTCCTGACAACATCTTCTTCAATTGATGTACTAAAACTTAGAGATAATAAGTGATGCATCATATTTGGCCCTATAAAAGTTTAAAAAATTGTATTAAGAGTATACTTAATATACATATTTCTTAAAAATGTATTACTTAGTAAACTTATATAAACTGCATTAATAGTAATTTTAACATTCTGTATATTTTAAGTTACTATAAGTATTATTAAAAGCATACTTAAAAATATAATGACTTAGCATGGTTATTATATGGTTTCATATATTCTAGCAATTCCATAATTTTATACAAGTTGTAATTAATTATATAATTGAATTTCCAAAATAAATAAGTTGTAACTTATTTCTATAAATGTAATAGTAATGTAATTATTAAATATATTTTTTTATTAATTATGAAAATACTATTCATGCATTTTATATTTTATACATCTGTAAGACAATAGACGAGAAAAAACATATTATTTTAAAGCTAAGTTTAATTTAAAAGCATTTCATATAAGTTCATAGAGACAAAATTCTTTTTTCAAACATACCTGGTGTTACAGGTTCCAGCTTTGTATCTAAATCAGTTTTTTGCATGTCCAATGGCATTAACGTATTTGGAATGGGTGGGGCTCCAATTCTGTATACTTTTATGTCAGAAAACCTTACTTCACATGTATGTGGATGTAATACATTTCTAGGGGTACCATAAAAGTATTCACGAATACGAGCTTCTCTGCTTTCTGATCTAAATTTGT
>JAIPRM010008833.1:0-15436 GCA_025469315.1 Stegophylla sp. TES_Ste_2020
TTCAGAATCGTTTTACTGAAGAAATGATTTATCGTTTCTTTAAAATTTAATACGCCCGTCAAGAGAATACCACCCGTCGTGCGAAGTACACCCATCGTGCGAAGTATGTCCGGCTTTTTTATTTATTACAATAAAAATGTTGTGTCAATTTTATTACTTACTATTCTTATTATAGATTGGCAATAAATTGTTTATACAATTATATATAAGATATTCATTATATTTAAATTTAATGTGCAATAAATTAAGGTAGGGATGAGAAAAATGTCTTAATAGTTTGAGTAGGTACTCTTGAAACTTCCGGTAATCCGGATAAGGCTTTGTCTGAATTTGTCCAGACTATTGAGGCTCTACTGTAAATATTTACTATTGATTAATGTTAAATTACTATCAGGATATAATATGTTAGACATAGATAAAAAGTACTTTTATCTTATGATATTATAATATATATATATACATGTATTTTTTAATTTTTAAATTAGGTTGTCAAAAGTTGTATTAAACGTTTAAAAGCAGAAAAACGTTCCCATGCTGCTGTATTAATGACAGGATATGGATCCAGTCTTTGCCTACAGAATAACGCCGGAGTAACACTGGCTGTTTATCCAGGTGGTCGAGTTATGTATTGTGCACCCAGCTCTGAAGAAAATAGCAAATACTTTGGTGTAGTCACTATATCGTCTATAGATGATGAGCCATCAAATTCATGCCACGTGTTTGCTGTAGATCATGCATCACATGAAGAACACTGCACACAAGCTAATAGTTTTAAAATTACTTGTGTTAGAGATTCAAATGGTTTATGTACTCAATTTCCGTCAAACTGCGATCAAGTCGTAATTGCTATTGAAAAGTATTATAAAACTGATGCTAATCGTTTATCAGTTGTTGGTAATTCACCTCATCCAAGTCATGATAGCACAACAACAACAACTAGTAATAGTGATTCAGGTATTGGATATAAAGATTACTGTGGTATGCAAACAGATAGAATATTAATGGTTGATGTACAGAATCAATGTTTACACATACAACAAGTAATTATTATTTATAATTTATTAAAGTGGACAAAATAAACTTTTTTTATTTCACTGTTAATTTTTAATACTGTTTAATGTAATAAGGTTGGTGATATGGCAACACATTGTGTTGATTGTTCTGATTCAATTACACCTAAGGATAATGTAGTTGAACGTGGACCAAGAAGTCGTTCTCCTTTGAGTACTAGCTCTGTGGATCTTGTATTCAGTCAGTTAGGACCTGATTATCCTATATTAAGTAGATCTCCTGGACCTCGTAGATCAAAAAGTGAAAGTAGTGTGCAGCATGAAAACAACTCTTGTGAAGGTATGAGTTTAGGAAGCAGTTGTCGTAGTCAAGAAATATTATTATCAGATGTCAAAACCAAATCAAATACAGCTTTTGAGTGCTTAAAATGTCCACTTGTAACCCAAAGTTTGGAAGATTTTAAGACTAATGATGATGATTGTATCATTAATATTTGGGGAAGCTTACAAAATGTCAAGGAAGGAACTGAAGATTTTATTTCAGAAACAAGTGGTTTTTCAGTAAGTTGATATATTACTAAGTTAATTAATAAAATATATTTTTTCAAATAGGGAACATTATAATTAAAAAATTATGTATAACATAATTCAAAATACTAGTGTAATAATATTAATAAATTTGTGCGAAGATACTTTTTTTTCTTGCTTAATAAGTGTCTTTAAGATATGTAAAATAGTCATGGACCCTACAGAATAAATACTGTTTTTAATTATTTAATGTTAATTTTCATTTATTTCATATGATATTTAATATTAATAAAAAAAAGTTTTACATATTATTATTTATCATATCAATATGTGCAATTATGAGAACACAATATTCTGAAGAGAAAAAATAAATAGGTACTGATACTTATGAAAATAATTTTATTAATAATTCAAACAATAGCAATGAATCGTCACATAATTTGAATTCATTTTCAGTTATTTGAAAAATTAAAATTGAAGTATCCTTCTGCAGATACTTGAAAGATCTATTATAGATCATCAATAAATCATGTTTGCTCTAATATAAAATAATATATTTTAGAGGAACATAACATTTAATTTTTAGATTCTAAGTAAAGTGAAAAGCTAGTGTTTTTACAATGATGTTTATTATTTTTTTAAAATAGTATAGTAATATTAAAAGTACCTATTTTTAAACTGAAATGTACTTTCCGTCCAACATATTGCTTTAAAATAGTCTATTTATTTGGTTATTTTATTTATTGTTTTTCTAGGTTGGATTATATACAAGAGGCTAAATATTAAAAAATTATGATGTGGTGTTTAAAACAGAAATTGCCTAGAATTTGAGTTATTGTTCTCCATAAAGTATTTCATGTTTATACATTGAGTTCATTAGTATTCGTTTGATGTAATTCTAATTACAATTTTAAATGTGATGATAGGTAGGTTACTGTATGTAATGACGTCATAATATCCGTGACATGTGTTTGTCATACATAATTGAATACTAAAATAAAACATAAGATAATGTGCCAATCGCCATTTTTACTAAATTCATAAAGTGTTACATTCCAATAAATATTAATTTATTAATTCTTTAAAATATATAATATCTATTTTTCATTTGCAATGGTGCTGCCATTCCGTAAAATAAGTTGCATTACATTTTCTAATAGTCCTCTTGTATGTGTTTTAAGACGAACAAATTCTTTTGAAAGCAAAACTACAGTATGTAATACAATTTATACTATATATAAGTTATAATTAATATTTTTATTGGTTTTCTGGCCAATTAAATGATTGTGTTTTATATTTATATTTATATAATTCATTGTTAAAAATAATTTTAACTTTATTAATAATTTTAAAACCTCTATTTCCTAATGGAATTATTTTGGTATTAGTCACTTTCTATTTAAATGGTCATACTATTTTTATTAGTTACTAATACTTATATTCTAAATATGTTCTCAATTGAAATATTGATTTAGATTTTCTATAAAATGAATAAATATCATTTATTATATATTTATTTATTATATTTCTAATATTACTCATAGTTTAAATAATTTTTACCAAATTATTTATTTTAAAACCTCTATTTCCTCTAAAATTGAATCATTCATTACTATACTATTAGTCATTTTCTATTTAATTGTCGTACTACTTTAATTAGTTACAAATGCTTATGTTCTGAATGTCTTTTCAACTGATATATTCATCCAGATTTTCTATAAAATAAATAAATACATTTTACAAGTTGATAAATATTTTTAGAATATGTATAAAACAAGTGCCTGCTATAAATAATATATCATTTCCATTTGATATTTTTTTACCAATTATAATAATAATATTAATGAGCTATGTTTATATTTTTTAGAATAGTTTAAAATCTAGCCAAGCTCAAGATTGGACATTATCATTTGAAAAAGTATTACAAGACCCTATTACTTCTCAACATTTTGCTGTAAGTCTGCATAACATATTTACTTATTTATTATTTTGTTTTATTTAAATGTTTATTTCAATCTTTCTATTAAATATTTTCAAATATATTAATAATTATTAATATATTATAAAACTTAACTGAATTAAATGTACTTATTTTTAGTTCTTAGGTGTGAATTAAGTTAAATAAGATATAACTTGTCTCATAAGGATGATTTGCTATTTTTGATCACTGAAAAATTACTGTTAATATTTTTCCTAACCCTTAAAATAGTAAATCTTTATGATATTAAGTTGTACTGAATTTTATTGATAATATAGATATAAGTAATTGAACAAATAATACTTTATTTTAATAAATTACGTAAATATTTAATAACCAATAAAAGAGATTTGATTTTTGAATAACATTATAAATCTAAAAAAATAGATCTTCAATAACATGTCTGAGTTATGTCTGACAATAATATTTCAGTCAAACAACGTCTATCTTGTTTCTAGACAATTCTGACTTATTAATAATTAAAAATTATCTATTTACTTTTGTAATTTTGCATTATGATATACTTACTTATCTTATATAAATGGTAAGGATAAAAATATAAACACATTAATTTAAATTAAGTTCTATATTTTTGTGTACATATTTATGGGTATTTAATAAAGTTTGAGATAAAGTTGAAAGAGTTTTTTCCTTTTTTATTTTTTGAATATTTGTCTTAATTTTTGTTATATTTTATATGTCTGAATGGATTCAAGATATGTTATGTTTTATTTCTAACCCAGTCATTCCGTATTTTTATTATATAACATTTTAGTTTCTGAGTGGTACTGAAGAAGCTTACGATTTTACAATGATGTTTTTTTTTTCTCTCTTTGGATACACTTTTTCGTATTGAAATTTATTTTAGAACTTTTAGTTCCTTTAGAGAGGCAATTTTTCAAATTTCTCAATACTTTTTCCAAAAACGTGGAAAATTGACAAAAAATGGCAACACATGCTATTATTGGAATTTTCATAAAATTTTAATTTGTTTTTTAACATAACTTCAAAAACAAAGGAGCTAAATACTTACAACTTTCACTAACTACTAAAAATGGTCTCGAGAACATTTCCTAAAAATTTCAAAAAGATTTAACCAATTTTGAGTTAAGTAGTACAGCATATTAAAAATTCTGGAAATTTCTCGTTTTTTGTTAGTTTTTATGTAATAAAATTTTTGATTCTTGATATTAAGACTTGAAAATTTAATATGATCTAACTGACCTAAAAAAATCTCAAATCATAAGTTAACTTTTTTCTCTATAACCGTTTTTAGTTAGAATTTTGACGAAACTTTGTTAGTTTTACCTAAAATTACACACTTTAACATACATAAAAGAAAATTGGTTTGACCAATTTTTTTTGAAATTTGGTACCTAGGTAAATAATTTTATTGCAAATATTTTGGTGCAATCAAATTTCTTATGGAATATTTCAACTATATATATTTATTCAGCTTAAAACAAGTAATACAAGTAGACTATGGAAATTGTATTTTGATAGGTTCAGTATTATTTTATATTAAAAAATCAATTTTTTAATAAAAACATTTTACCACAAAATTTTATAATACTCTAGGAAAATAAAGTATAGTGAGTTTTACTAATAAATATATTATACACAGAATAATTATTACAATATTTTACTGTATTAATGAAACTTCTTTAAATAGGAATTTTTGAAAAAAGAATTTAGTGCAGAGAACTTATACTTTTGGAGAGCATGTGAACAATACTCCTCTACTCAAGACCAAGAATTACGTTGTACGATTGCTCGAGGTATATATGCTAAGCATTTGTCTTGTGAAGCTATTGAACCAGTTAATGTTGATTCAAATGCTTCAAATCTTACACTTGAACAAATTGAACAAGCTGATCCTAATCTCTTTTTACAGGTATATTTTTACAAGTTTTATATTTTTTTTATACAGTAACAATTAATATGAAAATGCATGTATGTTTTATAATCACTCCAGGCACAAAAACAAGTATTTAATTTAATGAAATTTGATAGCTATCCTCGTTTTGTAAAGTCTGATCTTTATAAAATGTGCTTAGTTGAACAACTTCCTGATCAATTACAATTTATCGAGCAAAACACAACTATTTCAAAACCATTGCAATTTCGTAGTAAAAAGAAGGTATATTCTATTTTATATTATGGTCAATGCACTTATTATTACTTTTATATTATTTGTATTATTTGTTTTAATTAATGCATTTTAATTTAATATATTTTCCATTTCATTAAAAATTTGTTTAAAATAAATGAAAATTCTTATAATTTGTAATTAATAGAATTGTGATATTGAAGATACTCATAATACAAGTACTCTCGAATACCGTGTTAATACTGGAAGTCGTCGAAAGTCATTACTTTCTTGGAGACGTCAATCAAATGTTCAACCTCCGTTAACTTCTGGTTTGTGTCGAGTAACACTTCCTGATCAATCATCAACAGTATTGCATGTAACTCCAGATATTACTGTTCAAATTTTGATTCAGAGATTGTTTGATAAACGTGGTTATCCATATAAACACTTCAAAGTTCAATCAAACAATGAACTGGTAAGTTATATTTAAATATATTTAGTCACAAGTATACATAAGTGATATTGACTGAAAAGACTGTAAACTTTTAAAAATATTGATTGAAATCTATAAACTTAAATTCAATTTTTATAAAGGATAAAAATCATGTACTTAAAAATGTATTTCTCTGAAAGTCCAAGTTTTTAATGTTGAAGTTAAACAATCCAATTCAGAATAATGGTTTTATGTAAATAAATAAAAATGTTCATAATATTATTAGTCATGTGAACAAATTTTTCTAATAAATAATGTTAAGTAATATAAATTTATTGAAAAAAATTAAAAAGACAAAAATACTGTGAAAAAAGTGAAGTATAGACAAGCAAGCCAGACATTGTATCAGGGGTATTTTTCATTCCTCGGGTTAGATTGATGGGTTTGTTGAATTTTAAAGAAACGATAAATCATTTTTTCAATAATATGATTTTGAGCAAATGTAGTTAATAATATAAAGAACAATTAATGTTGTCATTTTCAACACACCCACCAAGAGTATCTGACCTGAGGAGCAAATAATGCTCATAGTGCAAAGTAAGTCCAGCTTTCTTGCTTTTATATTACTTTACTTATCTTTGCTTTACTTTAATTTGTATTACTTTACTTTTTTTAATCCAATAAATAAAGAAAAGGAAATAGTAATTTTAATGTGAGAAAAAAATTATACATTTTTTTTTACATTTTAAAAATATTCTTGTACTAAAATATTTCTGAGTCATATTATTGTCTATCTATATTTAAATTTTCATAAAATTTAGATTATAAAAAAAAGATAGTTTCCTAGTATTATTTTTTTGTAAAATTTTGGATAGTTTTTCCCAAAAGAAAATTGAGAAATATCCTCTCTTAAGTACCATCTAGAGCAGTGGTTCTCAACAGGGGTGATAAAGAAGTCATGTGGGAAAGACCAGCGGTTCTCTCTATCTTTTTAGACCCTGAATAAATAAAATAAAAATAGTAAATACTTGATGAATATAAACCTAATTTTGTATCAGCAATAATCATGAGAGATTCCCAGTTTGAGAACTGCTAGGATAGACAGTACTTCATATTATGTGGTGAAATCTCCATAATGTTTAGTAAGCCTATCAGTGGAAGGCCGTAATTATCCAGAAATTATAATAATCACGAAAATAAAATATCTGGAACGCAATAACTCTGAATGTAAAAACTCAGAGCATAATATTCCGGACCGTAATATTATGGAAGTTAAAAATTTGGAATAGTAAAATTCCGAAAAGATAATAACCCAAACTGTAATAATCTGGACTATAAAACTACGGAAAGTAATGTCTCGGAACGTGATATTCCAGTATGTTAAAATCCGGAAACCAATGATTCTCAACAAAATTGATGTAGTCAAAGGCTTGAAACTTTGATGCATTTGAATCCTTTTTTCTAATGGTATTAGGCTTTTAGATTCTGAGCAAAGCAAAGAATGATGTTACAATGATGTTTATTTTTATTTTATTTTTTTCTGTGAACACTTTTGTATGGAAATACTTGTTCAAAATTCTTGACCGGCAATTTTTTTTAATTGGATTTGCCTTAAGATGGTATTTTAAAGAGGTAATTTTTCGAGTTTTACAATTTCTCAATTTTCTTTTTGGCAAAAATTATCCAAAATTTTACAAATAAAATGTGAGGAGTTTATGAACCCCTGGTTGGAACAAAGTTCCTTTTGTTTTTTGGTAGACGTTTGATATACAGTCATTATAATTTAAATAATAAAATATCTAATTAATAGATTAATATTGGAATATTTATGATAAAAAATCCGGACAGATTTTTCCACCATGGATATACTTTGCTTCTGAGATGGGGTATATTTTTACTAGATTGATCTCTCAAAATTCTTTAATATAATAGTTTTTAAATCTTATTTTAGATTATTGATTTAAATGCCAGTTCATGTGTACTTGATGGATTAGATGTTAAAGTTGAACCTAGAATATTATTCAGGTTAGACCTACCTGATAGAAAGACTATAAACGTTGATTGTAAAATAGATTCAACTATTGGACTAGAGATAAGTCCTATACTGTCATCATATGGTTATAAAACTGATTTTGTGACTTTATGTTCTGTAAGTAGTTTTGGCTATGTAATAAATTTTACTATCAAAAAATAACCATCTATAATAATAATAATATTATCCTTCAGATTAGTGAAAATGAAGTTATAGATCCAGATATGGATGTTTCGCTTGTAGAAGGCCGAAGAATCCAAGTTTTGACTCGCAGTAATATGACATCGTTTGCTCAAAGTTTTACAATGCAAAGTGGGCAAGATCCAACAAATTTGGATGAATTGACCAATCAAGTATTTGAAGACTTATTGCAAAATAAAAATCCGGAGTTAATAAAACTTCCATCGGATCAAGGGTCCTTAAAAGTGAGTATATAAAGCAGGGGACATTATATAGCAGCTCGTATAAGGGCTGCAAACAAATTTATCTTGCCAGCCAATAAGGAAAGAAGAAAGTAAAATTGAATCACATAAATACTTTATCTGTTATAATTTATTATTTTTGTACATGGGTTTTCACCAGCGACAGAAAATGTACTGGTTGCGAAGCACAATCTTATCACCCATATTATTATTATTATCATCATAACTCTTAATTTTATTATAATATTATATATTGCAAAAATATGTTTTGAAATTTGATAGCCGGTGAAAAATTTCTAATTATTTAATATAGCCCTTCATAAATATTAACTGATGAACCCTGATATTTGACAGATTATAATTAATTTATCATATAACTCATTAATATATTGATATTTTTACATGTATTTTAGTCTGAAGAATGTGGATCAGAACAATCTTCTAGTTTGATTAGTAGATTTTTAAGAAAAGATTCAATATTTCATGAAAAACAAAGGGTAAGAATTTTATATATTTTGTAATATGGAGCATGTAGTATATGCCAACTATTCTTTTAGAAAGTAAAGAAGACTTGTAAATCACAATGTGTAATACAAGATCAACAAATAAATAGTTCTGAAAAGAAACAAACACTGAGCAAACTTCCACCTCTAATTGCTAAATTCAAACCAATCACAAAAATACAAAATGACCGGCAATCGGAAAGTGATGGTAATTATTCTATTTTAATGATTATTAACCAAATAAATTTATTAGATTTTGAGTGACATGAAGAAGTGTTTTTACAATGATGTTTATTATCATATATTTTTTTTTCTGTTAACTCGACCAGCTATTTTTTTTAAATCAGATTTGCCTCTAGATAGGTCATTTTTCGAAAATTATCAATTTTTTTTATCAAAATTTGAGAAAAACTATCTAAAATTTGATAAAAAAAAAACTTTTTAATCTTAACTTTATAGAAATTTAAACATATTATAGACAATAATATGAGAAATATTTTGGTGTTAGAAAATTTTTAAAATGTGAAAAAAAAAATTTATACATTTTTTTCTAACACTTTTCTTTTTCATTAATTTTTTTTCGTTTTCTTTATTTATTAGATAAAAAGTTTAATTAAAATAAAATAAAGCAAAGATAATTAAAGTGTTAAAAGCCAGACATACTTCACACTACGGGTATTCTCTGCTCCTCCCCGGGCTAGATACTCTTGATGGATATGTTAAAAATTATGACTATTATTGTTAATTTCTTTCATTCAGAATCATATTATTAAAGAAATGATTTATTGTTTCTTTATAATTCCTCTCATGCATCAAGAGGTATCTGTAACGTGGAGCGAATAATACCTAAGATGCAAAGTATATCCGACTTTCTTGTCTATACTATTTGTTTATTTTATAATACATTTAAAAACAAATGCTATCATACTTAAAATCATAATCAAGTAAATAAATAAATATAATAATAAATAAAGTTATCACATTTCAAGTAAATAAGAAAATAAAAATTTAGAATTTTTTTTCTGGTTTTAGTTTTGAAATTAAATTACGTATTGGTTAGTCTTTGTCCACTTCTTTTACATTCCTGAAGTGTCCATATTTTATTCATTCACATTTAACAATCTTTTTATATCTTCCTTTTGAGCTAAAAATAGTCATTTAATAAACCCATTAAAATTATAACTTCCTAATATCTTAACCTGAGGGATCTTCCACAATATCAATATTTTGAATTGATGTCGATATCACAAATTTTTTTTAACACCTTCGCGACCCAAGACCTTTTTGAAAATAGATGGAACAAATCCAAACCCAATCTAATTAATTTCTAGTTCTAAGTACTTATACTTTTATAGTTTTAGTACACCGATAGATAGCGTAGGTATCGTTTAATAAAACCATTATGCTGTAATATTTGTTTGAAGAAACCCTAGCTCACAATAAATGATTGAAAATTATATACCAAGTGTCACATATGTGTGACACGGGTTTATTTAAAGAGACCACCATGTCACATATATGTGACACGTGGCCGCAAACATGTAAAGAAAATTTCAATATCATTAATTGAAATATATTCTACAATATGTCAATAATTGAATATACTTTTGTATATTAGATAAAATAATTTCACATTGAAAAGCCATCAGTTTTTCTTTAGATCATAGAGTATATTAAGGTTTTTAATTTATTTTGGTATCTGGTTCAAACGAACTGTGCACAAACAACATTTAACTTTTCTTTTAAATAAAAACTCTAGTTGATAGATAACTTCAAACTTTAAAATTATAAAATATTAATTAACTTTTTTTTATCATATTTATAGCATTATATGAAGGTTTAAAGCGAGCTCAAAGAAGTAGATTAGAGGATCAACGAGGTACAGAGATTAACTTTGAAATGCCAGACTTTTTGAAGGTTTTTAAATGATATACGTAAATATAATAGCTTATATAATTAAGTTTTTTTTTTATTTGTTTAGGATAAAGAGAAAAAAACTGTAGACACAAACAAAAAACAGCGTAAATCACTTAGATTAATGGAGCGTAATGATATAAGCTGGGAGTCGGCTCACTATAATAAATTACAGAATGATAGCGAATTCAAAAGGCCAAATCCAGTAGCCGATGATCATACAAAACTAATGAGACACCTTCCACCTCCTCTACCGCCTAAACCTAAAAACCTGATTAATGATCTTCAAAAAAAAAAAGTTGACACTAAAATTAAAAAACCTGTGTACATAGATCAACCCACAAGTAGTTTTGTTTAAATTAATTTAAAAGAAAAAATTTGATAATATTTATGTTTTGTTATACCTAATTAATAAAAATTTTATTTTATTTAAATTTTAAACGTATTATTAAATGTAATTTTACATTCAGTATTAATGTGGAGCTGGTATTTATATTATGCATGTAAAATATTTTTATATTTTAACTCAACTGTATAAATATTTATTACAATTAAAATGTTATATAATTAAACATATCTATGTCTTGATTGACATTTTTTATATTAATACCTATAGTTATGCATCTGGAAGTACTATTTTAGATTTTGCTTCATCTGGTTGAGCTTCTAGGGCAGTTTCTGTTTCGAATTCATGATTTATTAAATTTGTTACAGCAGCCGGTTCTTTAGGAGGCATCCAATCAGGAATAATTTTACCATGAATACGCCATAATCCATATTGATTTACAATGTGTTTTTCAAACACAACATACTCTAAAACATCTTTGGCAATCACATCACTTCCAAAGATTAAGCGTCCAAAACGATCAAAAACTGTTAGTGTCTAAAAAGAGGAATAATTACAAAATATTAGAAGATAACTTATGAATATTAAATAACACAATTTGAAAATATATACCTGTTGTGTATGAAAGCGTACAGTTAATTGTGCAAATAAATTATCAGAAGTTATAATATCTGCTACCCTAGCATGAACTACACGAGGTTGTTCGATTGATTTAATGAATGACCAACGTAATGTCTTATTTTCTATGTTGTGAAGCATTTCCTTAAACACAAACAATATAAATTTAAAATTACACATTTGAAAATGATTTTTTTTTTTAATAGTTGAATACTACATTTAATAAACTCTATTAGGTATACTAATGTTATAGGCTTTCTCTTTAAACATGTATAATAATGAAGGGCATAACCGACTAATAACTGCCGAATATGTCGGTAGTACTCAATGAGTCTATTAGTTAATGACACATGACCAACGAATAACTAGTTTACAAATGAATAGTTTTGTTAAAATATTAGTAGAGTCAATGACTAACAATTAATGAATAATTAATCAACTAATGACAAAGAATAATATTATTCAACTTATGATTAAAATAAAATAAAATAAAATATTAATTAATTAATCAATTAATGAATAAAAAATATTCAACTAATTTAACTTATACAAATACGTTTATAAACAAAAAAAGTGTGTTAATTAAATATTATGTCTACGACAACACAAGTGTTTTCATGGTATAATATATATTATTCATCTGACATATATTATCTATTTACTATTATTCCCAAAAAATTAAAGATATTTTTAATTTTTATTTCATAACCATTTAATTTGTTAAGTGTGAGGATTATTCTGGTAAGTTTTGAACCTATATAATGCAATTTATAATATGAGCATTCTAATTGGGATTAAATTCAAATTTAATTTGATTTTTAAACATGTTAAATATTTTAATTGAATAGGTACTTAATTTAAATTATAAATTAAAACCTATTTTATCTATTATAATTGCATCTAACTTACAAACTTACCTATCTAATTTTAATCCAACTAGTTAATTTTATTAATAATGTACAAAAATTTACCAATAAAATATTATAAATATAAGTACTAGGTTTATGCCAAAGAAAAATATTAAATTTGTACAAAATATGCATTACATCAAACCATAAAATATACACATAACTAAATAAATTATGAACAATTTCATTGTAAATAAGTATGTATTAATCCACGAAATATTAATCCATGAATACAATTGCATGTATTTAACTATTTTGTTCAGGACACTAATACAATGTAACTAAAAAGAGTACTGTCTAACAAAAATAAGTACATCTGGTTATATAAGTCTACTTAGATAATGATTTTTTTTAAACAGTTGGTTAGTTTATGAATATTTTAGTTTACTATTAGTTGGTTTTTACTTTTTTATTGTGACTAAAAGTTGGTAGTATTATTCAGTTGTGCCTATTAGTAATATATAATATACAAATTAAAACTTTATACATTACTTATTACTTACAACATATGCTTTTTCAGTAACATATTGAAGAAGATTCTTTTTATCTTTACTAAAACAAAAATAATATGTTCAAATTGAATGTGAATTCAAATATCATTAACAATGAGGATTATCATGTTTCATACTTAGCCATCATAGTGTGAGCTTTGATATAAATGTCCTGTGCTTTAGTTATAAATTCAGGATATACTTCAAAGTCTTCTTCATTTTGTCTTATTTTACGAATAGCTTGCCAAGTCTCTTTTTTATTTTTTAATAATTCTATTTTTTGTTTAGCCCCCTGTATAAAAGATGTACTTATTATCTGGTACACAATAATAAAAATAATTTAATTTGACTTAACAGCTGTACTAATTGGTGAAATCTTGCCATCTCCTTCAGGTGGAACATAAGGTTCAATGATGGATCCGGTGTTGTTAATAAACGTAGCACGCTCTATCCATGATCTCGTTGGTTGAATACCTTTTTCTTTATATCTAGTACGTAATTTTTCAGGACTATAATCATCATCATCTATTTTTTCATCTCCATAATCAGGTAAAGTCACTTTAAAAACCTATAAAATGTTTTGTAAATTGATATTATATCATTTGAACATTATAATTTCATTTAAAACCATAATTTAAAACAAAATAGTTTAGTATTTTAAACAGATTTAAAGATTAATGTTAAAAAACTATTAATAATACCAATAAATATTTAGATACTCACCTTTTGACTTCTCAACTTCTTAAACTCAGGTTTGTAATGTTTGTTACTTCTCATTCGTATTTGACTCGCACAACCAGTAGTTAAAACATTTTGAACAGTATTATTCAATTGTTGGACCTAAAAAGTTTATAAGATTATAAGTTATTTTTTCGAGTATTGAAGCAGTCACCCAAAAACTAAAATAATTGTAACCTTGTCTAGCCTAGAAGAAACTGTTTGAATACACCGAAACATGGTAAAAATAATTACAAAATATCAATGATATTAAAATCTATTCTTTCCTAAATATCATAAATCATAATATTAAATAGTAAGTAAGTACTAGTAAAAAATAAATATCATAGGAATTTAAATAATTTCCACATGAAATTTTAAATAATTTTTATCCATTATTATCATAATTTTAGTTCTTGTTCCACGATAAATTGCAGAGAAGATAAGTTGATACCACCACAGAATAACCTAACCTAACCGGATATAATTTTCCCGGAAAGTGAACCCCAGATCGTAATGTTTCGGAGTCTAGACAATGAGTTTAGAATAATTTTTAATAAATAAATGATCCTCAATACGTTAGTTTAAAATCTTAATTTCGTTACACATCTCATCACACCGATAAAGGCTCGTTTCCAGTCCTGTAAATTTTAGTCCGTGGTATCAGTGTACGCTATAAATAAAAGATCTTCAGTCACTGACACGGTTATCTACTCCGTGGTCACGAACTATGATATGAGCACAGAATAAATGATATGAGTGTCTTCCATAGACATATAATATATTATGTTATGTCTATGGTGTCTTCAGCACGGACTATGATATGAGAGGACTGGTAACTACAATGCAGGAGGGATAGCGGGGTATGGCCATGAATTGTTATAGAATCCGCGGTGTTCGGGGGGGTTTCTTCCTTTTGGCATTACTAGCGCCGTTATAGCGGATACCTTTAGAACTAGAAGTCTCTAACAGCGGTTCCCAACCTCTTTAGCTGTGCGGCCCAAAAATGTTCAATAAAATATTTTGAGGCCCACTAACTAAATATACATAATAAACTTGAAAAATTTAAACACACAAACATAAATAGACGTATGATGTATGATATGAACGTAAGATGTATTATAATAAAGACAACATATTCTGTTAGTACTCAGTAGTAAGGAAAACGTTCTGTAAAAAGAACAAAAAATTAAAAAATAATTTTTTATAGTCAAATTAAGTATTTTAAATTCATGCACAAAAACAATAGGTAAAAGTTGAAAAACACTATGCGATTTTTAAAATTGTTTATCTTTCACGATAGTCAATATCAGGGTTTAATATAGATGCTTTGTTTTGTTATAATCCTTTTTTACTCCATTGATTGGCTACTTGTATAGCCGCGTCCGTTGCATTCGCTAGATCTTCAGGTGTGCATAGCACTGGGTTTAGGGGGCATACTAGT
>JAIPRM010008834.1:0-15435 GCA_025469315.1 Stegophylla sp. TES_Ste_2020
TTTTTTTTTATTAACTTCCTTCGTTCAGAATCGTTTTACTGAAGAAATGATTTATCGTTTCTTTAAAATTTAATACGCCCGTCAAGAGAATACCACCCGTCGTGCGAAGTATGTCCGGCTTTTTTTATTATATTATTTATTATTATTTTTATAAAAAACAAAAATTACCGAATTGAAAAAGTGTATGGTTATTTTATTACTTATTATTATTTTTTTTTAATTTTTATAAAATGGGAAGGAAAATTGAAAATGCTTTTTACGGATATACCCGGGAACCAATTCGGAACAACCCGGGAACCAATTCGGATATACCCTTCGTAACAACCCGGGAACCAATTCGGACATTTGGGAACCAATTCGGATTCACCGAGAGAATAATACGTGTAATACATATTTTTTATTTTTACAATAAAATTCAATTTACAATTGTTTGAAGAGCATATTTAAACATTTTTGTATATTTTTAAATCATGAATGCGTGCATATTTTAAAGTTTTACTGATCTTTAAGCCTAATGATAACTATTACTTAAAACGGAGTTTACCGTACGAATAAGGGTGATTCAACATTTTAACGATGAGGTGTAATACGATTAATTTTACTTCGGCAACGCTCGCCGCTGTGTTGATTGTGGTCGTTAAAACCTCGTGACAGTGGGGGCATTCTAGTCGTAATTATTATTATTATTATGAGTTCAAAATTTATTTATTCATGTATATTGTATACTTTACTTTCCGAAAAAAAAAAAAGAACTTATCAATTCATTTTACGATTATAATTGATCTAATTGTATTCAAAAGGTTTCTAGATTCTTACATTATTTTATTCGAAAATATAAAAAATTTAAAATCAACAATAAGTCAAAAAACAGGATTAATATGGGACAGACCTGAAATTTCGAGACAAAAAGCGTCGTGAAAGAAGTTTGTCAGGATAATAGGACATAGAGCCGAAATAAAGGACAATCCTGTATAAAACAGGACGTATGGTCATCCTAAATTAATGTAATAATTGATATGTAACTTTGAAAACGTATAGATTTAGCATAAGTCTTAACGGTACAAAATGAAGGGCAGTGCCAATTAATAAGCAATAATATTATTACATTATATTGTGTCAGTCGTTATTTATATTCGAACTGCAGAAGGTCGATCGTTCATCGCGCTTCAAACATTATTCCTACATAGTTTTAATCTAGGGTGACCATACGTCCTGTTTTATACAGGATTGTCCTTTATTTCGGCTCTGCGTCCTGTTGTCCTGATAAACTTCTCTCAGAACGTTTTTTGTCCCGTAATTTCAAGTCTGTCCCATATTAATCCCGTTTTTTGACTTACTGTTGATTTAACATTTTTGAAATGAAATTATTGAATAAAATAATGTAAGGATTTAGAAATCTTGTGGATAATTTAATAAATTATAATCGTAAAATGAATTTACAAGTTTTTTTTAGAAAGCAAAGTATGCAATATACATGAATAAAGGATTTGAAGAAATTTTAAAAAGTATCAATTTAGTTTAATTGTTATTTTATGTTTTTCAAAATAATATTTTTATATGTTTAAATTTAATCTAAAATAGGTAGTTTAAAAATTATACTTTTTCACGATTCAAAAACATAAATATATATATATATATATATATATGTGTGTGTGTGTAATAAATACTTATTTATTTAAAAATATTATGAAAAATATTTTTGTCCTGTATTTTATTTTCTTAAATAATGGTCACTCGAATTAATTGGGAAAAAACATTTTTCATCGGTCGGCGACCGTTATTGCGCGTAAAACTACAATCGATATAGGTTTATTATAATGAGACGTATTCTTAAGTTCTAAACGCAGAACGGAGGAAAATGTATTGTTTCTAGAGAGCTTTCCATAAGCACCAATTTCAAAACAAGTGGACCGAAAGTTTAGCGTAGAGCCCAGACAGACGAAAAGTTTTGTGTGTGCGTCGTAGTGGGGTACTTTGAAGAGGTCAATTTTTGTGATTTTCCAAAAGTTTTCCCATGCGTTAAGAAAACTGCGTTATAAGTGTGTTTTCTCTTGAAATCGATTTCGATTATTATATATATATATCGTGATTCCTAAAATGATATTATCATTGAAACTAGAAATTCTTGCAAAAAAAAAAAGTCATCGTGTATGTAAGTATGTAATGATTTGGAAAAATGTGAGTGATTCCTAGAAATCGCAATTGATGGTTAATTCAAAACAATATTACACACTAGTGGTATTTAACACCTAATTTATTCACTGTATTAATATTTATGAAAGGGATGAATTGAAAATGTAATTAAAACCGTATTCGTCGACTTGCGTGATAAAATTTCTTCTTCTAAATTTCTCCTCTTGACGTTGAGTTTTAATAAGAAATTAAAAATTTCAATTAACGCGTTCAAAAATTTAAAACTCTAATTATGAAAAATTAACTCAATTGGTATTAACAAAATATTAAATATAAGTAGACCTGTATAACCTTAATTTAATCTATATCAGTAGGTTTATGTATAATTTTCCACATTTTAACTCAGTCTTTAACAGTTTATGCTCAATTTTTCGGTAGTTTTTCCTTGTACTTGACCATAACCATTGAGAATTTAGAAAAATTAGCTGTTTAAAGTACTATGCGAACAAAATTATCTGCCTGAAACATTTTCTACATTTAGAAGAAAAAAAAGATTATTGTAATACAGGCAACTTTTTGCCCCGTTCAAAATCTAAAAACAAAAACAAAAATCAATGTTCCTCGGTGCCATGAAAAGCTTTGAAACGGATTCTTGCACGCGTACCAACGTAGTTTGTAAGCAAAAGTGATATTATGAAAGGGAGCAGACGAGCGCGAAGAACGTGGAGGAACTTTGAAATCAATAAGAGACGGTTAACTACTACATAAAATAATCTCCCTGGTCTGGTAAAAAGCCTTTTGAGAATTACATTAATCTGAGTACGTGCTGTATAAGAGGTTAGATGCAAGTTTAAACGTCAAAAATCGAATGTCTCACAGCAATGTAATATGCAAATCGAATTATATAAATCTATACCAAAAGTAAAAAAAAAAAAAATCCCAATACAATGCATTTAGGATAATCCATCGAAGAACCTGAAGACCTGAAAGTAATTTACAGCACACAAATAATTGCAATAACATATAATTTTGTATTCATTTTTATATTAAATATCGATTGTTAATGTATACTTACATAATATTATAATCGTTTTAAGGTAAACGTCCTTTTTTTTATTTCTATTATTAGAATATTAATCAAGCAATGCGATTAATTTTTCTTGTTGTTTGAATTCGACTAACAACGTTTTTTACCCGTTCGGTTTTTTTTTTTTGTTAAGTTCAATTTTGATTCGGTTCAAAATCGAACAATTCGTGTCATCACTAATTATTGACGACGTACGTTATTATTAATATGTACTACGCGATAAAAGTGTCATAAATAATTTATGCTGAACGTTCACTATACAATAATAATATAATTAAAATGCGTTTTTAAAAATTAAAATTCGGATATTTTGAATCACGGAAAAATACACATTGTTTTCACGAGCGACGAAATAATAATAATTTGTCAATATAAAATATATTATAATTTTTTCGCGGCGTTCCTTTTGGACATTTTGTAGAACTGTATAATTTTGCATATATACGAATTTTAAAAAAAGCCGAACACATTTCGCACGATGGGTGTTCTTCGCACGACGGGTGGTATTCTCTTGCCGGGTGTATTGAATTTTAAAGAAACGATAAATCATTTCTTCAATAAAACGATTCTGAACGAAGGAAGTTAATAATATAAAACAAAAAATTTAAAAAAAATGTCCAAAATTTTTTTTCACATTTTCAAAATTTTCTTGCGCCAAAATCTTTCTTATATGATTTTTTATCTATGTTTAAATTTTAATATAGTTCAGATCAAAAAATGATGGTTTTCTAGTCGTTTTTGTCAAATTTTGGTTATTTTTTTCCAAAAAAAAAAAAAAAAAAAATTGAAGAATTGAGAAATTAAAAAAATGACCTCTTTAAAGTACAATCTAGAGGCAAATCCGGTTTCAAAAAGTTATTGATCGAAAGTTTTGGAAAAGTATTTTTATACGAAAAGTTGTACACAGAAAAAAAAAATAAAAAAATAAACATCATTGTAAAAACACTAGCTTCTTCACTTCGTTCAATATCTACGAGATCGCACAAATCATAAATAATAATACAGCTATACCGTAACCATGTTATAACATTTCGAGCAACTTTTCATCGTGCATTTCACTCGGCGCGATAAACGCGAAAAGTTTTTTAAAAAGACCGATGATAAACACTATACTAACTTCGGTGAACCCCCACTAACTCCGCTTAAAATTCGTTTTGTGAATACATATTTAGTTTAGAGCATTGTAAGACAAGTGGCCGCAAAGTCCCCGGTCTCGGGTCTGGGGATTTCGATTTTACTTTTTCCCGCTCTTCATTGTTGTGTGCGATGAAATTCATATTATTTTTTGTCGCTGCGCGAATGTTGTACGCAGCTTTCCTTCAGAGTAAGTACGTAGTTCTCTCGGGTGTTTGGCACGAGTTGAATAGTTCGAAGTCTTGGAGTGCCATTAAACCGGAAATAAGCTACAAGTATGCGGCGGGGCTGGGCTTTGAAGCCGGCGGAATATTATATAAACAGTTATAATTATAATGCCCAGAGAGCGCGTGTACACAACTGCGGATGTAATAACGCGAGTTATACGTTTTTATTTTATTTTTTTTATCTCTGTTATTATTCCCGTCGAAACAATGAACTCGCTCGCGTTTTAATATATTGGTTTTTTTCAAATTAAAAATAAAATCGAATTTTTTTCTGAATAACGGTCGATAACATCCTTTTTATGTTTCCATTAAATCATAATACAAATGTAATATGTTAAAATAATATGATAATTCGCGGGCAATTAACGTTAATGTTGCCACACAATTACGGGAATTATCGTGATCATTTTTTTTAACGAATCGCGTTAATAATAATTGTATGGAATTGGAAATCTCGATAATACAACGAGATTTACAGTATACTTTGTTATTAACACGTTTTGCATTAGTTCCCAGAGTACCATATTTTATTATATTTGAACTTAAAAATTAATATTGCAATATTACTTGTGAAACAGTTATAATATGGTTTATTTGAAACTGTGTGTGTGGTCAATGGTTGAAAAAAAAAACAATTGAAAAAAGAAACCTAAGCAATAAGCAATAAGTGCAACTCAGCAACATATAAAATTTATAATTGATTAATTAATTTTCAAATTCTTTTATTAATATTAGAATTTATGTCTACTAAAACGGGAATTTTAGTGAAATTGACATTTTCGTTTTTTTTTTTTTTTTTCATTTTCCATTACTTTTTTTCGATAACAACTTTTCGGGAATTTCTCATATCGCGATGCAACATTTCTGTTTTCCCAATTTTTTTTTCTCTCGGTACCTTTCTCAGATGTTCTTCAGTGTGTACTTCGATGTGCATAAATAGCGAAAATCAAC
Organism: Stegophylla sp. TES_Ste_2020; assembly: GCA_025469315.1. Lineage (NCBI taxonomy): Eukaryota > Metazoa > Arthropoda > Insecta > Hemiptera > Aphididae > Stegophylla > Stegophylla sp. TES_Ste_2020. The sequence goes on from JAIPRM010008834.1 coordinate 5,533, forward strand.
CCTTTTATTATAAATTACAAAATATGAATGATGATTCTATCTATTTTGAAAGTCGAAAACGAACTACTTTGCTTTCGCGCAAAAACGTAAGACGATTAGATGCTTGAGGTAACTTTAAGACCGATTTTCGTGTAAGTCGCGTCAATGCGGTGACGTGACGACAAGAGTTCATCGACTAGTAGAGGGGAGAGGAATTACGACGACGACGTAATCTTATCACAAACAGAAAGTCATCAGCAAACATGCTATTAAAACAGGTGATGGTGTGTACTCCGAACCCGAGGGCTAACCGAACTCAATTCCTTAAGATAAGAGAGGTTAGGTCATGGTCTTTGGCAAACACTCAATAGCGAGTACACGTCGTGACATTTCCGTTTTCGGTATTTGGTAAGTCTGTTGTCTGTGTTTTCGTCAACGGCGCACTAATTAATGTCTGACAAACGAACGCGATCCTAACCACTAGGTCAAAGGTTCCCAACCTCTTTTGACTCACGGCGCCCCCCATATATTTTCAAACAATTCTGAGGCACCCTAAACTCTATACTCTATATATTAATATATCGTGTATTTATATATAATTTTTAACTTTGTTTTTTCTTTAGTTAGATATAACCAAAAGTGGCAAAATAGTATATACCTACATATTAAATTATATTTTATTAAACAAAGTAATACATTTTACATTCTGAGTGAAGCGAAGAAGCTAGTATTTTTTTACAATAATTATGTTTATTATTATTATTATTATTTTTTTTTATGTCTACACGTTTTTGTATAGAAATACTTGTCCAAAAGATTCGACCAGCAACTTTTTGAATCACGATTTCCTTCAAGATGGTTTGCTTTAAGAGGCAATTTTTTGAAATTCTCAGTTGTATATAAAATCAGTATGCCAATTAAAATAGATAGAAAATTACAGTATTTCTACAAATTATAATAAAATAAAGCACACTAGGTTTTTTATAATCTATGCTATTATACGCATACATTATATTTTTCATAAAATTATTTTTTCTTAATTCAAACATTTTGGTGGCACCCTTGATTAAGTTCGCGGCACCCCGGTTGGGAATCACTGCACTAGGTACACCCGAAGAGGCCCACTTAAATACGATTTATTTTTTTTAAGTATTTATTTAGCACACACGATAACCGTTTGATTTTAATATCCAAATTCGTCGATTTTTGTACTCACCAAATATCAAACTCTCTTTGACTTTTGACTTCGATGAAATTAATCGAAATTTCGAGTCGTTCAAAAAAGTAAGCAAAACGGACCAAAGCACTATTATGGTCGGCACTATTTACCCCAATGCTTTTCTGTTTATTATTATTATTATTATTATTACATTTTTCTGAAAAGTTTTCTCTTTTGGGTAAACGGCCGTTTTCTCGTGTTGTGAGAACTCGTGCAATTCTGATCCCCCAAAACGTGGACCAGGCTACTACCCCTTAATGACGACGAGGTATTTAATTCGTTCAAAAAGGGCAGCAATGCGATTTAACGCGACGACGACGGTGGCAAACAAGGAACATTTTCGAAACGACACACCTGTTCCGGGGGTCGTAGTGTAACGGGTAAGCTGCGCAGTGTACATCAAGACGTCGTCGCCGTCGCGGTTCCGAGTGGACGTGCTCGAGAGAAATCCGAATTAATACCCCCCTCCGGCGAATACAAACGCCTGCCGCTTGTATACCGTTCAAGTACCTGGTTAATTGCTCGACTCGGTCAATACTGATTTAAAATGTTAATTAAAGTCAACCGTTTCAGACGTTTCGGTTTACGTGAAAATTGAACACTACTTATTCGCTCTGCTTCGAATTATTTTCCTCGCCCGTCCGCGGCAGACAGCTGAATTAATTTAATCACGAGCACTTATTATTCGTACTTTTCAGATTCGACCATCGTGAATTATTCGTTCCGCGTTAAACGCATTTATTATTATATTATTTTATAATATTTTTCAATAATCTCGATGTACCGACAAATCGCACGCGATAAGCCCTGGATTTTAGTGCTGAACGAAACCGTAATGTCTGATTTGATAAGTGTCTATTTTACTTTCTTGATTTTTAATCCAGTAAATATAACATGGTAATTGACGTGAAAAAAGTCTGAATTTTCTACATTTCACTGGTTTGTGGTACCTAAGTAGGAAATATAACAAAAACTTGATTCAATAATAAATGTATTAAGTTGGTAATTGAATTACCTTTAAGTTAAAACATCATTGAGATATTAGATCCGAAACCATATCCAAGCAGTATTATTCTTTTAAACTTTTCGCTAGAACTATGTTAACTATAAATTTGGTCGATAGCTAGTTAGAAATTGCTCGTCAAGCAGATATGAAATTTAAAATAATAATTAATTTTTTACCCGTTAAAATAATAATTTTATTTAACTAGATTTTCATTTTCAATGACACAAATATCCAAAACTGGAATTGTAACTGTCATAGCTTATTCATAACAGATTTTTAAAGTTGTACATCATAAAAACACAAATATCCGAGTTTTAAAAACTTCAAAAGTTTATATTAAATTCACTTTTTCACGACTCATTTATGCCTTGAGTATTCAAAATGGGTTAAAATTTCAAAAAGGGACAGTCACTAATCTTCAAAAATTAAAAATCAGTGAAAATGTAGATTCCCACTACGATTTGGCAAGCGTTTTATTTTGGCTTATTTCAATCTTGCCGGGTTGAATCATTAAGTTGTTTATATACTCGTGGATTTTTGGAGTAATTTTCCAAAATACTAACCGTGGTTAACGATTGGATTATCGCGTGTTTGATTCTTCAAGTACCATGATTTAAGTTTGGAGGTATTTTACAAAAAAAAAAAAAAAAAAAAGGAGAAGGTTAAGTATGGAAAAGGTTTAATGTTGATTCACCCTTTTCATCGTTGCCACGCAACAAATAAAGCGTTTTTCACATACAATAATATTGGGTTTTAGAGATTTTCTTTTTTTTAGAAATAATAGTTTTAGTTCCCATTCCTCGTTGTGGTTGCATCTTCCTTCGTGTAGTGTCTAAACGGTGATTAGATGGAGGTGGGGAGACAAAGGTGCAGTTTCTGTACGCGGTTTTTGCAACCGCTTTACCATGGTAACCGAACTCGACGAATGATTAAACGCCTCCTGAACTCCCGAGCGTTATACTTATCGTCACCACGTTCCTGTTTCCCGGCACGCTGACTTACTGTGTGTGCGACCTGAGAAGGTTCTCTGCAACAAAAACAACAATGTACGTTTTCAACTCCAATGAATCATTGTTTTTTTTTTACATTGCATAAAGCGCTCGTGGCTTTTTAGTACGCATCCGAGCAACCGGGCCACTATATTGAGCTTTTACTATTAGTACAAAAGCGCCGGAGGTTCCTAAACTGCGAATACTTTTTTTTTTTATTAAAAATCGTATTAAACTATATAAAAGGTTGGTAATATAATAAAACAGAGGTTATTTGGTGTTGAGTCGCCAAAGTTTCAAATACCATTTGGGCGATCATCTGATCTGTGACAAAGGAACCCTGGAAAAAAATCCCTCTAGTAAAAACAAAGGTTGGTTCAGCCCAACAACTCCGAATTCCACTCCACTGACAAATATATCAGTTTTAAAAGACTTCAAAAATATTCCCAATTCACCGATATTTAATTGTTTGAAATTCATACTCGAACGAATAATTACCAAAAACAATGATTCGTAAATAACAAAAACATAAATTGCATTGAAAAGTAAAAATTTGTTTACAAAAGAAGTAAAAAAAAAAAAAAAATGGTTATATTTATCAATTTATTTTAAACCCTAAAAACCAATTATGTAAAATTGTATTAAGTTTTTTAGAAGTTATTTTTAAACAAAGAATAAACATTTCGGATAAAATAAACAATTTGGTTAATAGAGTTTTATGTGAATGTGCGGATAAGACACAGGAAAAAAAAATCTCCTTGGTAAATAATTATTCTGTGATCTTATTACTTATATTATTATTTATCATAACATACCTACTACACAAGTATACCTACGATCTATCTAATATTATAATACATTATTTTACCTGTGTAAAGAAGGTACTTTAGTAATAAAAAGAAAATAACATTATTGTACTCAATATCATTATTTCTGGTGTTATTTTTTATTTTCATAAAAAAATCTAAAACACCTAATTAATTATTTTTCATCGTTTTTCAATTAAATGTCTCCAACCAAGATTTTATCCCTTTTGTTACTGATCGTCGATAATAGTATGATTGGTCTGCAGCAACTTTCATTTTAATTGTTTGAATATTTAATTAAAATACGTGTTTTGAACACCCTCTAAGTCATTATATTTTAGTATCATAATATAAAATCGCTGTTTATTACCCATTACAAAATAAACACGTGTATTATTTCTCGGGCACTTTTTCCGAATATCTCAGAAGTGACTAAAGGCATTATAAAAAAAAAAAAAGACTTTAGGTATCCATGTTCGACAAAACACTGTTTTGACTGACATTAAACACTGTTACATTTTGAATTCGCATTTTTAACATATTTCCTTTAGAGGAGACACGTACATAATATTTTATATTCGATTTTCTATTTTCTAGTCACTTTCACGGTGGGAAGACCGCATTATTTGATTTGGAATTCAATTTATTAGTATAAAATATGTCATCGTTTGTGCAGAGTTCCCAATAACCGGCATATATTAGTGTTGATAAACTGCTGGTACCCGAACGCATACCGAATGTACAACAATTTGGTCGATAGCGTTCCTCTCGAAATTACGGAGTCTTATTATATCGCAGCCAAACTCGATAACTTTTGTCGCCTAAAGTATACTACGCGTATTTTTAACGTTAAAAACTCTCTAACCGAGGAGCTTGAGAATCTGGTGACGCACAGTGTTCCAGAAAGTTGATTTAGAGGGACAAAATTATTTAGTTATAAAATAATTTTGTTTTATGTAACTTTTTTAGATACTTACTTCAAATCTAGGTTCAGTTTTCATATTGTACATTAATAAAATCAATTAAAGTCAATAAGAAATTAAATCAATTTTTCTGATTTCCCATTATATGTATTATATTTTAATAAATATAATTTTGTAAATTAAAAATATTATTATTTAAATTTCATCTAAAACAAGGTAAAATACAATATATGTTAAATGTTTTATTTAAAGTAAAATATTCTTGTGGTTTTCTTTTTTTGTTATGAAATTAAATTTTTCTTCAATTTATGTACAAATATAATGTAGTATTATAGGTTCTGAAATAATAAACCGCAAATTACCGCAACAAAACTGAATAATTTATTTAATAGGACATAATATAAAGCTATTAGAAAATACTAATATATGACATCTACTAGTATCTACTTATTTTTCATATCTTTTAATGTTTTAAAATTAAAATTTTTCTATTATTTTCATACTTAATAACTTAAATAAAACAAGTAAAAGTTAGCTTAAAATTAAAAATACAAAATATACAAACTTTCCTTGACTTTATAAATTTGTTTGAAGAAAAATACAATGAAATACAATTTCGTTCAATGGACCAATGTGAACTAAATAATGCGTTATACACAAGAACAATTTAGCTTGTTATTAAAAACCTTATCATAGACCATTAGGTTAGGGTGACCATACGTCCTGTTTTATACAGAATTGTCCTTTATTTCGGCTCTGTGTCCTGTTGTCCTGACAAATTTCTCTCAGGACGCTTTTTGTCCCGTAATTTCAAGTCTTTCCCATATTAATCCCATTTTTTAACTTACTGTTGATTTAAAATTTATGTTATTTTATGTTTTTCAAAATAGTGTTTTTATGTGTTTAAGTTTAATCTATAATAAATAGTTTAAAAATTACACTTTTGTCACGATTCAAAAACATATATATGTAATAAATACTTATTTATTTAAAAATATTGTGAAAAATATTTTTGTCCTGTATTTTATTTTCTTAAATATGGTCACCCTACATTAGATGATTCTGTACACTGCATGAAGTAGTGGGCTACGGGTTTAAAAACCCATATTATCTAATCAATAGCTAACTATCTTTCAATTAAATGCTGTTTTGGGTTTAAATAGTGACTCAAAAAAAAAAAAAAAAATCTAATTTTGTCCAACATAAGTGTTCTTATATATTATTATTAATTTGTTATTCTGTATGAAATTTCCATTACGAAAAGTAAAAAAAAAAAAAAAGAGGAGGATTTATTTAAAATTTGGAATACTACTAAAATATCTTAATTTCAAAATAACTGAATCACAGTCCTATAGATATTTCTCTTTTTCGATGTATTTTTGTTATCTGTCATATTTATAATATGTTTCAATTTGTGAAAATATCATAATAACTTAAAATTTAAAAAAAAATTACAACTTACTAATCATCACCCAAGTGCAAACAATACGGTGTAAGTGTCCGAAATCACAGCCAATGGGAAGAGGGCTATAGCGCCTTTAGCCTCCCCTGACCTACACCTATGCAGTCTCTCATTGAAACTAATCGTTTTTGAAAACGTACAACGTATTAGATAGATAGATAGATTTATTTTCGCAAACATAACAATTTCATATTACATAATAAACATTTTCATGCGTTTGCTCATCTCATTTAAGCTATAGCTTGTGATAGAGGTGAATAGTTCTTAATAGTAATAAATAAAACGATTCGATAAATATTTACAAATGTTAACAATAATTATTGAAAAATTAACTAAATAATATTTAAACAGTACCCATGTTATACACAAATGAAGAAAAAGACTATATAAAAACATAAAAACAATATTTTAATGAAAATTTCTTTTTTGAACTGAATACATATTAATATATTTTAATACATTTATTGAATGACACAGAAAAATGTAAAGACGTTATCCTTTTTTTTTTTTTTTTCAATTTTCTACGAAATAATAATATGTCGGGGGCCGAATTTTCGAGTCGTCGGGGGTTAGTCGTCCGGTTATTAAAAAAATTGATCTCCACCCCTATTCGTTTGGATTACAAACGGGCGAATAAGCCGCTTTGCGCTCGCGTTTTAATCAGTCCCTACGATGATGAGTTTTTTTTTTTTTTTAAATCTGCGTACGGTGATGGTTATTGCGAACAAACACTGGCGGCATTCCACGTCCGGAAAACTCTCATTTTATTGACGCATGTTTACTACGCCGCCGCGGCCGTATAACAACAATAATGCGCGTACAGCGGCGATATTAACGTTTTGGACGCCCTTTGCGCGCGTTTAATAGAATGGAACACTTTCCAAATGAGCAACGGTCCGCGGTTTTATTGTAGAGAGGGCGAAAAACTTTTAATCTTCATCAGAGTTTTGTCGTAGTTTACGAACACTCCCCCCCCATCCCCCACCCACCAATAGTGCCCTGCAGATCTGTTGTCACGCCGAGGCGTTTTTGCGTTTTGCAGGCCGACCGTAGTAATATTCGGCGGGAGTCTTTGGCCGCCCCGAATATGAAAAGGAGGAGGAGGAGGAGGGTGAGGAGGAGGAGGAGTCGATTTGGACGACAGTGTAGTTTTTTTGGAACGCTATTTATATATAAATACTTTCGTTAGTCGCGTAAATATTAGAGCTGGGAACTTATAACAGGAGTTAGCACGTTTTTCAAAAATTATTCAAAACACAGCTAAGTAATATAGAAATTTGTTTCATAACACCAGGAGTTGTATGCAGTAGTTCTCTTTAATTCGTATATTTTGCATATTTAACTCTTTTTTCGATATAAATGCATATTTCGGTTATATTTGAATACTTAATTTGAGTTTTTTTGATATCGAAAAATTTTTTCCTGAATAACTGAAGAGATTGAATATTATTTGATATTTTGTTTGTTTAAATTTAAGCTTAAAAGAATAAAGATTAGAAAAAAAAAAATGCATAAATAATAAAAGAAGAATTAATAATATACTATACAGTGCAATTTTGAAATATTCTGAGTTTTTACAGTAAAATTAATGTTTTATAAAAGATTATTTTTTTAGTATTTTTGCATATTTTTAAAACATATTACACGAATTTCATAGCATATTTGGTAAATTTTTAGAGAGTAAATGCATGCATATTTTAAGGTTTTCTTTTAGAGCTATAAGTCCGTAGCTCTAGTAATTATAATAATGCGAAAACGCTTTAAAAAATCCATATTTTCCTTTTTAAAAGTTTTCAATGTTTATTGAACTACTCACTACTCGATAATATTAAACGGTGTGGAAATAAATAGACGTGGAATATTGAGTTACGTTCGCTTTGCTCACTTTTGCAAAAAAACACTTTGGCGGGCGCATTTAACGCGATAACAACCCTCGATGATCGTGTTGCTCTCGTCTCTGGGGGTGACGTTAAATCGTATTATAAAACAAATTTCTCGAAAAATATCGAACTTAAAAACGTAGACGAAAAGAGTACCGTCCCGATTTGAGGTAAGGGGTGGACAGGAATATACAATGAACGTGTATATGTGTACAATTAGGTATATTCAAGTCATTATTTTCTTTTGTGTAATTTTCAATTAAAAAAAAGCCGGCCATACTTCGCACGATGGGTGGGATTCTCTTGACGGGTGTATTTAATTTTAAAGAAACGATAAATCATTTCTTCAATAAAACGATTCCGAACGAGGAAAGTTGATAATATAAAAAAAAAAATGTTAGAAAAATGTCCAAAATTTTTTTTCACATTTCCAAAATTTTCTTGCGCCAAAATCTTTTTTATAAGATTTTCAATCTATGTTTAAATTTTCATAAAATTCTGATCAAAAAATGATGGTTTTCGAATCGTTTTTGTCAAATTTTGGGTAGTTTTTTCCAAAAAAAACATTGAAGAATTGAGAAATTCAAAAAATGACCTGTCTAAAGTACAATCTAAAGGCAAATCGGGTTTCAAAAAGTTATTGATCGAAACTTTTGAACAAGTATTTCTATACGAAAAGTTGTACACAGAAAAAAAAATAAAAAAATAAATAAAAAATAAACATCATTGTAAAAACACTAGCTTCTTCACTTCGTTCAGAATCTAAAAAATATTTATATCTGATTTTTCAGGCGCACAATGAAGGGGACGTGAATTGTCGACTACCAATTAAATTTACACAAGTTATGGTATTCTGAATACGAGAGGAAAAATTAATCAATCATAATAAAATATATCGGTAAGTCACGTCGTGTTTACAATTTTTATCAACAATTATTATTACTGATAATAAATATTAAATCGCTCTACTATTTGAAAACGGTTACAATGATTTAAAATTTCAAAAACTAATAAAATATTAATATGTCTCTGCAAAAAAAAATAATATAACCATTAGTTCTTTGTGCAACAAAACAGATAAAGTTTAATTGATTATTAATTGAAATTTGTCCGTAAAGATTGATGTTAATTAAATATAAACGCTCCGTTTACAAAGACTTTAACAAAAATAATCAATACATATAAAGTGAAAGTTAATGATAGGAAAATAATTTAAAGAAAACATTTTTTCATCGAATTTGTATTTTATTGCGTTTTTTTTTAAATAAGTTTTGATACTTTATAGTTTGATAAAAACGAATTTCCAGTGTTTTATTATTCGCTCATTTATATTTAAAAGCGTTATACTCGTGTAGTGAATAAAAAAAAAAAAAAAGCCGGACATACTTCGCACGATGGGTGTACTTCACACGACGGATGGTATTCTCTTGACGGGCGTATTAAATTTTAAAGAAACGATAAATCATTTCTTCAGCAAAATGATTCTGAACGAAGGAATTTAATAATATAAGAAAAAAAATGTCCAAAATTTTTTTTCACATTTTCAAAATTTTCTTGCGCCAAAATCTTTTCTGTAGGATTTTCTATCTATATTTAAATTTTCATAAAATTCTGATCAAAAAATGATGGTTTTCGAGTC
>JAIPRM010008835.1:0-15435 GCA_025469315.1 Stegophylla sp. TES_Ste_2020
TAGATTGTACTTTAGAGAGGTCATTTTTTGAATTTCTCAATTCTTCAATTTTTTTTTTTTGGAAAAAACTACCCAAAATTTGACAAAAACGACTCGGAAACCATCATTTTTTGATCCGAATTTTATACAAATTTAAACATGGATAGAAAACCATATAAGAAAGATTTTGGCGCAAGAAAATTTTGAAAATGTGAAAAAAAAATTTTGGATATTTTTCTAACATTTTTTTTTATATTATTAACTTCCCTCGTTCAGAATCGTTTTATTGAAGAAATGATTTATAGTTTCTTTAAAATTCAATACACCCGTCAAGAGAATTCCACCCGTCGTGCGAAGTATGTCCGGCTTTTTTTGTTTTATATCGGCTGTATATACGTCAAATTAAAAAGAAAATTTTTTTTAATGTTTCTGGTGAATAGCATTATATAAAATTCGAATTCAACCTACAATTTTATTCTTTTTTTTATTGAATAAACATAATTTTAAGCATGTAAAATTTAATCTACTAATGTAGTAATGTATATAATATCAATATAAATATGAAAGTTGAATTAAAACTATTTTAAAAGTGCATTTTATACTATAATTTTTGGCATTTTATATTGCATTTTAAGTGCATATTTCATTACATTTTTAATGCATTTTTTAAGGGTTTACAGTGCGTTAAATTCACAGCCCTAGCGATGAGTTTCCAGCGAAATATTATGCTAATTTTCGTTTTATTCACAGTTTATATTTTACTTAATCGCATAATTATTTAAGAAGGAAATCATAAAATTATTTAGTAGGCGATTGAGAATAAGAAACAAAAAAGTTTTTATTTTCATTTCGGCTTGCTGATATCAGTTATAATAATGTACGCCAATGACAATATAATAAACACCGAATAAATACATGCATAAAGTCATCGCGAGTTTTCGTTAGACTTAACAGTAACTACTTAAATATTATTACAATTAAAATTCGTACGAGTAGTACATAATATATTGTAGTGTGTTAATGTGATGATAAATGTTGATGATCGGATATGTAAGTGTCATGCAAATGTAGTAATTATTCTTTTAAAAAAACAATATACTTTATGATGAAAAAATACAAACAAATGTGTCGCAAAATTCTGTTTGTTTTCGAAACGTGTTATGTGTAGGCAGTATAAAATATGTAATCGAACGATTCAAAATAAATCTAAAATAAATACGTTTTTATGGGTCACATGAGTTCCCGCACGCACATGCATGATATTCAGAGCATACGTAAAGATTCATAAATCAAACACCAGGATAAAATGTTCAATAAAAATATGTTCTTACCTGAAGAGTCTAGTATAAGAAGAGATCAGAAATAGAGTGCATATAGGAAAATAAACAAAATAAAAAATGTGCATTAATATAAGGTAAATTATAATATTATTAAATTATTTTTAATTACCATTATTACTTTTAACTACGCATATAAAAGATATTAAGACGACGTCTTTATTTAGCTCGCTTTTCAAGGTTTTCATTGAGAGGAGGGGGGGGTGGCATGTTCGAATTTTTACAAAATATTTGAAAAAATGAAAATCATTAAACAAATAAAATGTATTTGAATAAAGATTTTCAAGGTAGGTGTTGTGTCGGTGTGTTGAAAAATGTTTAACCAATCTTGTAAAGAGTACTTTTATTTTGTATTCAGAATACCTATTCGGATGAAAAGTTATTCAAAATACGTATTCGAATACTTTTAAAAAAATATATTCAGATACCTTTTAAATACTTGAAAAATTATTCGAATACGTCTGAAAATATAATTTTTTTCATTTTAGATTTGAATAAATTTATTTAATCTTACATTAATTATCAATGGCATAATATTAATAAAATAATTATAGAATTTGTTGCAATATTTGAACATTATAACTTTTTTTCAAAATTTGTTTGTCATTCTGTTTATATTTTATATTACTTATAAGAACAATTTTTTTTTTTTTTTTCGAAAAAAGTATTAAAATATAAAATAAAAATACTAAAAGAATATATTCAGAATATGTATTCAAATACAAAAAATGTATTAAAATAGATTTATTCGAATACTTTTATTTGAATACTTTCCAAGACTGTGTTTAACCGTAAATCGTAAAGACCTTTGAAACTACAAACATACTCGAGTTTACACTATTTTCAAAAGAAACGGCTGACAAAATTATCTGTGTAGTATTAGAACCATTTTTTTTTTTCTTTACATAATTAATAAATTGTCGAAAAGTTTTTGCAAATTTGGTTTCCATTCACTTGTTCAGAGATGAAGCAATATCAATAACATCTGAGTTTGCACAGATTAAGTTGATGTTTATCATGGTATGAATATTTTTGCAAAATCCTCGAATATGTCCCCGTAGTCCTCGCGGTTAGATCTTTTTGGTGTAAACGTCGAGTGTGTACAGTGGTGTCCTCTTAACGATCAATAAGTTTTAAGACTAATTATAAGGTATTCGCTTTATTATTGTCAACGTTGATATTATAATTTAGTTTCTTTGGTGAAGAAACTTTTGTGTAGTCGTGTATCATGTGTTACAAATGTTGAATATTTATAATACCGTTGTAATGAATCGACATGATATATCATGTTTACAAATAATTATCGAAACCAATGGAATATCGTTAGGTATGCATTTTGTTATACAATATATTGTATATTATTACATTAATTAGATGCTGTGCAAAAAATAGTGACGTGTGCAGTACAGCTGGTTAATATATAATTTGATGATTATCTAATGCAAAATACTTTAATAATTGCATTCCAAGAAAAAAAAAAAAAAAATGAATATTCGAAAGTGCATCAGAATGTTCTGTTTTTTGATGTTGATTTCATGTGCAAATTTATGCGAAATCAATACGAATTTCATCGCATTTAGATTATATGTTAACGTAATATGTAACGTTGAACACGATGGGATTTATACAATGTCTAATTTTATCAGACTATATTTTACAAGTATACATGAATATTGGATTGATATAAAAATGTGATGAATTTTCATGAAAAATACACTTACTTTCTTTGATAGTTTGTTCGTTGGGATACGTTTTTAAGTTTAGATGATCCGGAGCTTCGTCTGGAACAAATAATTCAAGAGTTAGTTATAAATATTCGAGTTGGAAAAATGGAAAACGTGTGTGTGGGTAACGATTTTCGAGAAGTATTAAATATAATATGAATGTTAATAATATTATTATCGTACCTAACTAAATATACATACAAGCAGTTTTTTTATTTCGTATTGACGTTTGGACTTTTGAACGAGTTAAATCTTAAAATTTCTCTTTTAGAATTCAAGACTTCCAAAAATAAATTAATAAACTTAATCGAAAAATGTATAATCGAATATCTTATGAAATAAATATTTCATCTGATTTATAGTTTTTTTGTAAAATTAAAATATAACAAGTACATTACAAGTATGTGATCTGCGTTTTTAATTTCAAACATCGATCGGATCACTGCAGAGCAAAATATTAAAATAACGATTTGCTTTTCTCGGATCGATACGTTTTCTTTTGGTACAATTATTTAATTTCATTTCTCATAATGTAAATATTTTTTTTTTCCAAATTCAATATACGTATTATAAAATCAAACTGTTTAAGACAACTTTTTTCGCCGAGTTGGTTGAAAGTGAGGCGTCATCACGACCTCATACCTCATACCCTCCCCTCCCTTTGGGCCTACATATTTTTCCGTTTGCTTTGACCACCTTAAGATTCACGCTTTTACGGATAGTCCATGTGGCACGGAAAACTCACAGCAATTTTCTTCGTCCGAATAGTCACGGCATTCGTAGTTGTTATTGCACTTCGCAGACGCCGGGACGCACTGGCGTCCGTTGCGACAAGCGAATTCGTTCCAGTTGCAGATTATTCGACTACCGTTGGTCGGCGGCGTTACCGGAATCGAGGCCAAAGTCCGTGGTCGGATGGTGGTCGTGGTCGTTGTAGTCAAACGTGCTGTGGGGATAAAAAATGGTCACATGAAATTATTATTTTTAACGAGATTCCGCGGTATCCCGTCGTCGTGACTACACCGCGTTGGGAATACAGGTCACAGGGCTTATTCTAACGAGATTTCTTAATCCTGCCCGAAAGGTAATTTAAATATTAATACCCATTGTGTTTCTATCGGGTAGTTTGCCCTGAATAGATATATCTAATGAGCGAAAAAAAAAAAAAAAAAAAAAAATGGTTATACAAAAAACATATGTTGCACCATAACAATGTAGTAGTTTTAAATGTATATTCTTTGACAACATTATCTCTAATGTTTTCCAAAAAGTAAAAATGGATGCCGAATTCGTGAATGAAGCTGTCCGTCAGAACAGTTTTTCCAAACCTGGAAGTCGCTAATTAATTATTCAGGGTCGCCAACATTTAAATAAATACAGAATAGTATATAAATTGTAGACTCAGATGAAAAAACGCTCATTGTATCATATAATATCATTGTCAAATGGAGAACAATTGATCGACTTTAAAATAAACATTACAACACATTTACAAAAATATCAAAACTATATGTTAATATTGGTTAAAACTTTAAATAAAGCTTAAAACCACTAAAAACTTTTAGTCCATTTTCAACTACATATTTATATGAAATCATAGTTTCCCCTCTGACCAACATACAATTTAAATAGGGGAAAACTGAATTGAAATTATTTTCTTTAACAAGTTCTGTTAAACCAAAGATTGACGAAATCGTATTAATTTAAGGATGAGTCTATTTTAATTTTTTTACATATATTATAATTGTTATAGCAAAGTTTTCTATAGATAATAAACATCAAAATATTATAATAATATGATTCATACTATTTCAATTTTATAATATACGTGATCTATGCTCAAATGTAAAAAAAAAAAAATTGGATAATATCTAATTTGGGGGTCGACACAGTAAAAAGGTTGAGAAACCCTGCGTTAGAATAAGCCCCGAGTTCATCACTGCACTATATCAGTGTGATCAGGGAACGTTCGCAATAGTTACGCGTACTATAAACTATAAACCGAACGAGCAATTATTATTAATATTACATTATCGAGAAACGATGAAAAACAATTTTTTACTTATCGTGTTGACGACGTGATCACATTTTTGAGTGGCCAAGAGATGGATTAAAATGATTATTTGTTTTAGTTTTTTGTTAATGAGCACACATGCAAATGCAAATTAATAAATTGTTAACATTTTAATGTGAGACACGACAGATTGTATTAATATATTGATCGATTTCAGTCGATGGAGGACGTGTCCAGTCATAATATTATATTGGTTCGAAATAAATAACCAGAATAAATATTCATACACCCAGCACACGAGTACGACGCGTGTTCATAAGCAAATAGTGTTATGCATGACGTGGAAAAATTTGGACTCGTATGTAATACAAATATTTGGACTTTCTTAAAAAGTTACAAAGTTTTTTTAATATTTAAATCGTGGGAAATTGTATTTATTTGTACGTGACCGTAAACACGAACAATGGAGGAGAGGAATATCAACAGCCCCTCTAAAGAAAGAAAAGTAAAATAACAACTCTGTTTCGTATGAACTCACATAATACGTATTGTGTTTGAAACTTTTCAGAAACCAATTCGTTTATTTATTCGTGAAATTGCATTATTCAAGTAGTCTCTAACACAGCGTACGATTTATATAAAACCGAACAAAATTCCACGAAATTTGATTACATACCGTCAAAAAGTTGTCGCTAAAAATCCACCCCCCCTCCTCCGCAAACATAACTCAATGAATTCGTAAACGAGAAATAATTATTGTTGTCGTTACCGAACATATTTTGTGATCGTTCGATGCGAATAATAGGACAAAAAAAAAAAAAAAGAAAATGTTACCAAAAATTGCTCTAACCATAATGTTATTATACCCCCCCCCCACCCAATAATAAATTTTGGAGAAGAAATGAATGAGCAGTTGTCTCCTGATATTCTATTACGAGGACGACAAAAATATTCCTTTGCTCCTCTAAAAATGTCACCGATATATTTTAATGCTTGTATCAAATGGTGGAAGTTTTTTCATTCAAATATACGTATGAAATACTTGTGATTTTATCTTCCCTTTGGGTATAAAGTATGAGATACAAATCATAATTTTAAATGTATCTGGCACACATGCGTATCAAACACACTGTCCACATCATTTATTGTACTCACAAAGGTATCAAAATTCTTAAAAACCAAAATATATTTTGTTCTGTTAGATAATGGGGGGGGGGGTGCTGTTCGTGTCGACACAAAAATGACTTGAAAACAATTTAAAATAAATGTGTTTCTGCGATCGGTCCGAATAAAACAATGGTAAAAATTTTATATTTTTTAACAATCCAGGTGAAAAGTGACCGTTTTCATTTTTATACTCTACACGCCTTTTTCACAAAGATCGTCCAATTATTATAATAATTAGAGATAGGATGTTGATGACCTAAAAAAGTACCGAAAATGATCATAAAAAAAATGCTTTAATGACTTAAAAAAAAATTTCTTAAAATACAAATTGAAAAACGTGTAATTATAAATGTCCAAACATATTTAAATTGAGTAAGAAAATTAAAAAAGCCGGACATACTTCGCACGACGGATGGTATTCTCTTGACGGGTGTATTGAATTTTAAAAAAACGATAAATCATTTCTTCAATAAAATGATTCTGAACGAGGGAAGTTAATAATATAAAAAATAAATGAAAAAAAAAAAATGTTAGAAAAATGTCCAAAATTTTCTTGCGCCAAAATCTTTTTTATATTATTTTCTATCTAAGTTTAAATTTTCATATAGTTCGGATCAAAAAATGATGGTTTCCGAGTCGTTTTTGTCAATTTTTGGGTAAAAAAAAAAAATGAAGAATTGAGAAATTCAAAAAATAACCTTTTCAAAGTACAATCTAGAGGCAAATCCGGTTTCAAAAAGTTACTGATCGAAACTTTTGGACGAGTATTTTTATACGAAAAATTGTACACAGAAAACAAAAAATAAATATCATTGTAAAAACACTAGCTTCTTCACTTCGTTCTGAATAAAAAAAAACGACGTTAAAAAGCAAAAACAATGCTGTGTTTATAACGAAAACGTCTAAAAATGCAAAATTTAATTTTCATATTCTGAAACACAGGGAGGCATGAAACGAATTTTTAGCTTGGAGAGCATATTACATAGGATTAAAGGGGGGAAAAAAATGCGTTTATCATCAATAGCGCCCGGAACTTGATGCATTTGCATGTTTTTTATTTTCCTCTTATGTGTTTCTCGTCTCTACAGAAATTTGATTCACTGAATCTAATATTACAATTTTTAATTTGCATTTTTTTGGGAATTTTTCGATTCACAGTCATTTTATTATTATTTTTGGTGCATTTTTTTCATTTTTCTACTTTTTGTACATTTATTTGAACATATTATATTTAACTGAAATAAAACGTAAATATTTTTTCTTAAATATAATAATTATTAGGTATAGATTTTTTTTCCTTTTATATAGTTTTCTTTTTTCGAGTGTATAAAATATTAATGTTTAAATAATGTCATTTTTACAGTAGTAGTACAAAAATTTCGACAAAAGAAGAAATTTTTATTGATATTTTTTTTATTATTTTTTTTTTTTTGAATGTAAAATATACAATATATTTTTAATGTCACTTTTTTAATGTTTAATTTTATCAATTTATTTTAGTGCATTTTTCACATATTTTTAGGTCATCAAGTTTCGGGCTCTAGTCATCAACATCCTATATCTAATAATAATAATAATAATAATTGGTGTGCATAGGGCGTGATGATGATGAAGTCAATAATGATCGACGAAGGCTCGAGGAGCAGAGCCGTATTGAGGTCCAATGGCACCCCTGGCGAATCATCACATTTGCGCACCCCCCCCCCCTCACTACTCAGAATAAGAAATCTCTATATTTTTTACAAAAAACCATTCGATTAGTATCTGAAGTTAGTTTAAACGCAGTTAAGTTTGGCGAATCGTTTAGTACGTATTTATTATTACAAAATAACTACACAAATATTCAAATAAATGTGAATTTTTCAAAAATTATACAAGTAACGCCCCTCTTAGAATGTGGCCCATGTGGCCCATGTGCCCTCTTGCCCTGTGCTCCGAATACGGCCCCGTGTCGAGGAGGCGAGCGCGAAAACTTCGGCACACGGCCGAAGAGGAGCAGCGACAATGATCGCGATGATCGGACACGTCGGGCGGCGGGGGGGGGCGGGGGGGCAACTTACGGCAGTCCATTTCGTCACTGTGGTCGTGACAGTCGTAGACGCCGTCGCACCGGAAGTCTTTCCTCACGCACCGGCCGTCGCGGCACCTAATCTCGTTGGGGAAACACTTCATGACGGCGGCGGCGGCGTCTGTCGGCGGCACGGGCGGCGGCGGCCACGGCGTCGTCGACGACCACGGCGGCTGCGGCCGGGGCGGCGGCGTCCGGTCGTCGTTCGCGGACGTCGCGGCAGACCCGGCGGCGGCGGCGGCGGCGGCGCTGTCTATACGGCGGCGTGCGGGTGTAGCGGTGAAGAAGGCGTGTGCGCGAAAAAGCCACAGAACAACAAAAAAAACAGCATCGTTATGTTTATAGGCGCGAGACTACGGTGGCGCAAAAAAAAAAAAAAAAAAAACAAGCGGTTATTCATTAACAATAACAATAACAAAAATATTGTCACATCAAAACCGGAGAGACGTATTTAGGCATAGGCCCTATATAGGGCCCGGGCCCTAGAACGGCGACGTTCGTTTGGAGGGCGGCGAATTTTCACGAATTATTTTTACAAAAAGTGTATTTTTCACTTGATGAAATCAAATTTTACCAATTTTTCGAGCAGAAAAATTATTTTTATACAAATCGTATGTTATATACATTTCGTTTTTACTTGCCAATGTTTTGTGTATCTATTTTTTGGATGTGTAAGGGTTGTCATAAAAAAATACGAGCCACACATGAGACACGAGTCCAATTTCTAAATGTACTACTGAGCGTTCTTTTTCATGTCTTAAACGGATTAAAAATTATGCAAGATCGACTATGGGAATTGAAAAATTCGACAGTTTTGGCAATATTGAATATCGAAGCGAATTTTGCTGTCGAATTGTGATGATTTAATTTGATTCAGTTTGTTGGGAAAAAAGTTTTAAGTATAATTAATTTTTAAATTGCAAAGAATGACATTTAGAATTCGATGACATAAACGACCGTGCTCACGTTAAATTGAGTAAATATTGGAACTTAGGAAGATAAATCATTCGTAACTGAATTGTTAACTCGATATTTATCTGTTTGAGTACAAATAAATTGTTGAGATAATTTTTTGTGTCCATAAAATGATTTAAACTAAGACTTATAATGTCGAATATTGAAAACACCCCACATACTTAGTTACGTAAAATTGTGTCACATACCTAATTAAAGGTTAAGCGCCCGCCATTCATGCACTCACCAATATTATAAAGTTATTATTACAAGTACTATCCTTCACCCCTTATGCCCTGTGCGGATTAGTAAAATAAAGCGTTAGTAAGTTCCACTTGTACAATGCTATACAAATATTATTATATTTTAATTTATTCTTAATAGGTAAATGAGATAAGACGACCTGACTAATTAATATTTTGTAAATTTAAAATTCAATCTCGTACACACACGACATGATATCTATGAACATTTTGACTAATTATTTCTGATTAAAGGTTAATTGAGGAGATTTATAATAATTACGAATCACGTACGTAACTATAAATATGTGCCCAAGTGACAATTTTCCTTAATATTTAAATTTGAATAATTCAAAAACTACTCGATCAAATTTTAATTTCAATACATCAAAATTCGCAGAAAAATGACCCGAATATAATTCCGTAGTTAAAATAGGGGGTAGCCATTTGAAAAATGAAAGTTTGTATCTCCACAGGACACCCTTAAGGTGACATGAAAAAAATAAGTTATGAAAAACATTGGTTTTATAGTAACTTGAACATTCCGGGAAAAAAAATCCCAAATTTTGCATTTTTACGGCCAAAAATGGGGGTGAGCACGCTTAAAAAATCACCCTGAATATGAAAAATAAAATGAAATGATAGCGCGCCACTTCGGCGGTCACAGATTCGAATTAAAAATTGCAAGATTCTGAACGTAAATGTTGTGGTTCTCCTCTTTTTTCTTATTGATTGTTAACTATATTATTATTACTGTGTTATTTTGTTGTACATGCGCGCGACATGATTCATTGATTGGCTAATGAAACATTCGTAATAATGATGATAGTAAAATAATTTATCATTGTTAATATTACCGTAGTCTGTACAAATCCTCGGATCTTCGTCCTCCCCGTTCGGACAATCTCGATGACCGTCGCAAACTCGCGATACGTTTACACAACTATTGTCGTAACACGAGAAATCTGATGCAGGGCAAGGTTCTACAGTTCAAGCGTGCCACAACACAGAAGCATATTAGAATATTAAGAATGTTTTTAATATTATTATTAAAAAAAAAAAAAAAATAATAATAACAATAATATAATATCACAACAATTATTTTACAATTAACTGTGTTTTATGTAATACCAGCGCGTGTATGCATGTCTATACTGCAATTATTAACAATCGCGCAACACACATACACGCTCACCGTACTCAAAAGACGATTGTTAAACAAATACATCAACATATATTATTTTATTATGCTCAAAACCTAGTGAACTTGTTCCTAATTTAATTTTATGACATATTTTTACAGACAAAATGTTTTTTTTTTTTTTTAATTTTATATGATTTGCATGAAAGTATATGAAATCACAGTAGGTATTATTACATAACATTTTATTTTTTTAAATTTTTATGTTAACTTCGCAAACTGAATTGTGAAAGACCAAGATAATTTAACAATTCAATCATTGAAAAATAATATTATTATGTTAGGCGATAAATTTAAAAATGAAAATTCCATGATCAAATTTTCTCAGAGCTTAAACTTGTTTAATTTTAATTATATAATAAGTTCACTAGGTTTCTTTGAAGTAGACAATTAAATACATTGTAGAATTAATCACAATAGATACATACACTCCCACTCAAGTACTCACATATATATATATAAAATATATACTTAGATACACATAAAGCTATAGCTATAAAAGGTAAATTCGATAGAAGAAAGTCCAGTCCAAAGATATTTAAAATCACTAATATGCTAATTGTAGATTAAAAGTATTAGAAGATAACAGAATAGGTTTTATGGAAAAATGTTAGATATTAATCTTAAATTTAAATGTATACATTTTCTACTAGCATAATTTATAATTATTATGCAGAAAACATATTATCCTGAATAAGTGAAAAATCTAAACACAGATTTTATAATATTATGTTTTTAATAAAATTATTAATAAGATACATAATAAGGTAAACGGCTATCGGGATGCTACTAATTATTTATATTTAATCTCAATATTTTCTTAGACCAAAATCAAGATCTTTCGGACAGATTAATTATAATATTTCATCATTTAACAATTCAATATTTCGCCCCATAAAAAAATGACTTCAAAGTTAAAATTATATTTATAAAACATCTGTTACGTACATATTTGGGGTATCTAGAAATACTGAAATTACTTTCTGTACTCAATTTTTTTTTTAATTCATTAACAATAAAAAGAACTATTTTATAGCATCAATTTACATAACTCTGACTGAAAATGAAACTTTACTACTCAACATAATAAATAATTCTGAATTTCAAATTCTAATTCCAATAGAATTAAAATTGTAGACTCTAGTTTTTAAAGTTTCTTATTGATATAAAAAAAATAAAATTAAGGTAATTTGAATGCATTAAGTTATATTTTAAAAATAAAATATTGTTCTGCCATTATAATAATATGATAATGAATCCTGTATGTAATTAAATTTGTTCGTCCTTATAAACTTAGTCCTTAGAACACTAATAAAAATTCTTAATATCCCTCACATAAACTTTTTGGTCTTAGCGTCAATGATTACGTGAGCACATTAGTGAACAGTGCGAATAATAATATTCGAAATAATACAAAGCCTGGTCGAGTGTTGCAGCTCTAACATTTCATATTTGCGTTTTATTATTATAATAACTAAACCGAACTAAATGGATGTGCTGATGGTATGAAGTTTCTGTGCATTTTGTGTAAAGCTATAAAAGTACAATTACGTTACAGTACATTTCCGTGTAGTACATAATAATATTGTAATAAATAATATATGAGTGCGACGTGATATTATTACTACATCTGCAGCTGTGTTACTTATATTTTTAGATAGCAACAACAACCGTTAAAATGACATCATTAACGTCATAACAGTCTGTGTTTTTACTCGGGAACTTAACTTATTGAGAATATTACTGTAACTCGAGCTCCCCACAAGATCATGAATGTCAACAATATGTACAGCAATGTGTTAGCATTTCACCTATAATTTTTTTTTTATTTCA
The DNA here is from genome assembly GCA_025469315.1 of Stegophylla sp. TES_Ste_2020. Lineage (NCBI taxonomy): Eukaryota > Metazoa > Arthropoda > Insecta > Hemiptera > Aphididae > Stegophylla > Stegophylla sp. TES_Ste_2020. Next base: position 12,520 of record JAIPRM010008835.1, read on the forward strand.
TTACCTATATTATCACAACCCTCTTCGTCTTCTCCGCCGTTGCATTCGACAATTTTGTTACACCGTTTGTCGATGGTCAAACATTTACCGTCATAACAACGGAACTCTTCGTATCCACAACTCTCTAACGACATAATTTAATATAACACATAACGTTGGATTAGTTAATGATGATTTCGGTCAATATATATTTTTTATTGTTTTTTTTTTTAAATAAAAGTGCACACACATCATCGTAGTCTTTTTATACCTTTATTAATTAATTAAAATATTAATTAATTTTAAAATGCATTTCTTACCGCAATCCTCTTCGTCGGTTCCGTCATCGCAATCAACGCGTTGATCACATTTTTTTATTAAGCTTATGCACTGACCCGTGTTTTTGCACGAAAACGAAATGGGCCCACATGATTTAGGAGCTGTAAAAAAAATAATTCAACACACACATTATTATCGTCAACGTACACATGCGCTGATGCGACATTTTAACCCGGCATAATATTACTGGACGAAACACAATTCAATACGACGTTTACTATAAAGCCTTAAAATATAATATAGTGCAGTATTATATCAAGAATAATAGACGGTTGATATTAAAAATTAGGGCTGCCATTGATTTGAGATTAAAATCGAGACATTTAATTTTAGGAACCACTCCAACCATTACAATTATGTAAGGGCTTGGGAGACTTGGCTATCCCCCCTCCCCAAAAATATAATGAAAGCTCCCCTAGATTTTTATCAACCGTATAAGGTTGTGCCATTAGAGGAGGCTAAATCAAAAAATAAATATTTAAGCCACCCCCCTCGGAAATTTTCGTCCTACAACATTTTTTTTTAAATAAAACAAAATCATTTCAACAAACATTATGATGGATCATTTGACGTAAATAGCACAATTTTGAAAATCGGTCTTATGACGCTTGGATATAAACATTTAAGCCTAATCACAGATATCTTAACATGCAAAAATTTAGATAATATCTGTGGGGGCTTGATTAACGCGTCAATAGCAGCAGCTGCTCTGTTCTCGAGTGTGAAGAAACTTTGAAACGAAGGATAATAATATAAGTATTTTAGTTCAATTTTTTGGAATTAAAAATTGATGCTGTTCATTTAAAATCTGAATAAATTTTTCAAAATATGGAACTTATTACGTGAAACCGGTAATGTCCCGGTCGAGATCGAGACGAATGGCAACCCTATGTTAAATTATAGACAAAATAGGTACTTAAATTAAATATTTAATTATTACAGTGACTTTTCTATATAAAATATGTAATGAAGTTCCCATTTAAATATTTCCAATCACCTTACACCACCAACGAGTTACCATAATATGTACTCAGTATAATGGACAACTATATATTATTATAATATTCCCGTGTGCATTATACTTACCCAGATGCTCACATAACACAAGTAAACGGTTTACTTAAACATACGCTTACAGTGTGAAGCAGTTAACGCGTGGCATATAATAATATGGAATAGTGCAAAATTGACGTATTACACTTAGCGTATTACGTTTCTATATACCATTAGGTTAGATTAATCAGACGATAAATAAATTATGAGTGTTGATTGGTCAGATTTGCATAGTAACAAAATGGATAAACGTAAAAGTGGGCAAAATAAGATAAAAGCGCCATACAATAATATGTGCAATAATATAATATTTATTTATGCTCCGTATTCCAAGCTAGATTTTGACTTGGTATAATTTATATTAACATACGGCAATTTGCTTCGTCCGAACCGTCCTGACAATTTTTTACACCGTTGCAATATAGGGATTTCTGGATACAAAACAAATTTACACGGCATTGGAATTGCTCGGCAGTACACTCTGTGACGATAAAAACAAATGTCGATAAATATTAACTAATTTCGTTTTCGATTATCCATAAAGTGAGTATAGGTAAAAACAATATTATGATTTTAAATAAATCAATATAGGTACGTGGGTTTATATTGAAAGATAAAAATAAAAAAAGACAAGAAGGTATTAGATTAGATTAGATAGAGTTAAAAAACAGGGTATTAAATACATTGATATTGAATGTTTTTTTTTTTTTTTTTTTTATTATTCATACCAAAAAAGCACTAACAATAATGCGCCTAAATTTTCTCAATTTTTATTAATAGTTTAAACGAAAAATAAAAATAATAATACATTAATACATTTATTCTGATATTGATTTTAGTAATAGTATATTATTATAAACACTCATTAATTATTATAATTTACGTATTATCATAATATTACCGTAATTTCATTTTCGCGTTAAAAGTACTCCACAAAAATTAGAGGTAAGTTCCATTAAGTACCAACCAATATTAAGTTTAGTATAAACGAAATAAACAAAATTATAATGTTTTATAAATTACATATTACATTTTTTTGTTGTCGTAGAAACGAATAATATATTTGTATACCCATTTGAGTATTGGTATAAGTTTCGGACTCCATAAAAGTATAAAATGAAAGTTATACAGGTAGCGTACATTATTGATAGATTTTCATAAGAAAGAAATAATTATAGTCGAACAATGCAGACGGAACTTTTAACTGGATCAATATAGTGTGTTCAAGAAAATTGAAAAATGATTATAACTTAAGGACAGAATTAAAAAAAAAAAGACGGACATACTTCGCACGACGGGTAGTATTCTCTTGACGGGCGTATTAAATTTTAAAGAAACGATAAATCATTTTTTCAGTAAAACGATTCTGAACGAAGGAAGTTATTAATATAAGAAAAAAAAAATGTTCGAAAAATGTGCAAAACTTTTTTTCACATTTTCAAAATTTTCTTGCGCCAAAATCTTTTTTATAGGATTTTCTATCTATGTTTAAATTTTCATAAAATTCTGATCAAAAAATGATGGTTTTCGAGTCGTTTTTGTCAA
>JAIPRM010008836.1:0-15435 GCA_025469315.1 Stegophylla sp. TES_Ste_2020
ACGAAAATGCCGGTAACTGCATATTTTGCCGTTTTTCGTTAATTTTTCGACAGTTTTTCACCGCGCTTGGAAAAAGTATTGAGAAATTGGAAAAATGACCTCTCTTAAGTACCATCTGGGTGTGATTTCGGTTCTATAGAGATACTGATCGAAACTTTCGCACAAGTATTTCTTTACGAAAAAGTGTTCACTGAAAGAGAAAAAAAATAAACATCATTGTAAAATCATAAGCTTCTTCACTTCGTTCAGAATCTAAAATAAACATCATTGTAAAAACACTAGCTTCTTCATTTCATTCAGAATCTAAAATAAACCGCAAATAATACTATGACTTTGGAAACATGTTTCAAAAAGTAAATGAAAATGAATTCAAACATTTATTTGACTAATATTTTGTTTTATGCACCCTGAAATATGATTTACCTGAATATGTTAGAAAATGCGCCGACACTCCAAAAAATCAGCTATATGCCAAATTTGTCTATACACTCGAATTATGCAAAAATATGCATTATTAAATTTCATATTATTGCTACCATTTTTATGAAACAAATTTCTATATCACTCTGCATGTTATCCTATGTAGCGAAAAAACATGAAAATCCATAACTTACGAGCCATAGCTGGTAATAGATAAACTTGAATTTCAGGTTGTAGAAAATGCAACCCAATATGCCAATGTGTTCGACAAAGATTTATTATTATTTTTGATAGATATACTATGTTGATTATTTATAAAATAGTAGATAGTTTATTGTTGTACCTAAATAATAATAACTAAATATATGCTTTTTTTAGATTCTGAGCGAAGTGAAGAAGCTTATGAATTTACAATGATACTTTTTTTTCCGTTCTGTAAACACTTTTTCGTAAAGAAATATTGACCCTATAGCCTCGATCAGTAACTTTTTGATTCAAGCATCGGCTTTAAATGGTACTTTACATAGACATAATAATTATTATGTCTATGGTACTTTATATTTCGCATTTCTTAAAATTCGCACTATTTCAAAGGGTTAACACTTGACTCCATTGTTGGTAACTATGATAACCACGATTTCCATGATTGCCATGTGTGATTACCACGGTTCCATGGTTCACCCCCCTCACCCGAATTATCCATGATAACCATGGCAACTGTGGTTACCATGACATCCATGTGGTAATCATGATAAGCATAGCCACAATAGCATGGCCTTATCTCTGTCATTATTATTTTCTAACAATAAAGTTACCTAAAACATTTACAGTTAATAGTTAAGTAGTACTTAATGTATTTAACAATTTAGTGAGGTACTTCAATAATTCAAGTACCTTTCCCTTTCAATGTACATTATACATATTATATAGAAAACTAGTATATTATGGTGAAAGTTACTCAAAATTGAAAATATATAGGTAAATAATATGCAGTAAGCAATTTTCTATAATTATTTCCTTAACATCATGTTCAAAAAAAAAAAATAAATTGGTATCGGACAATAATTTGAGGTGATCAATTTTGTGTTTGTCGGAGAACGACCACCATCTCTTCTATGTACCTCCACACTATCACGGAATCACTATCATTTATAACCATGGTTATAGATTCCATCTACTGAGCTGATAGATAATAATATCTATAATAGTTATTATCTATCTCAGTGATTCTATCTATAATCGTGCTTACAACGTAGTAAAGTTCATGCCTACAACGTTTTGAGAGTCATTGATATAGATAATACAATACATTATTGATTATTAATTGTCTTTATTTGTATTTCTAACTTCTGTAGAAATATTTGTATCCTGCACCAGATTGATCAGTCGGTAGTTGTTTTCTCCGTCTCTCATTAAGCTATATTACACAATAATTGTAAAACTCCGAACAGGCAAAACTTCTTATTTTCCGACTTCATTGTTCACGGAAGTCAAGTTGCTGTTGATAATTGACAAACTGTGACTCGTAGTCGGTTTACTGTCATCGGCTGACATTTTTATAATCGTTCGCATTTTGTTATTCTCGTTTCTACATCTAGAATCGAGATACCTCCAGAATTATTTTTTCACCGCCAACAATTTATGGTGATTGACTTATACCAAGGATCTACAATTTCTTGTAAGCCATGGGTTATGATATCGACAGATTCGTCGGACCAGTTGATGATGAGCTTATCTGTCCCATTTGCACCGAAGTACTGAAGAATCCAGTACAAGTAAATTCGCAGTTTTCTCTGTTCACGAAATCATGTTTGATTAACAATAATTATTGAATGTTTCAGGTACTTCCGTGTGAACATACGTTTTGCAAAGTTTGTGTTTTAAAATGGCTGGAAGTTAAGACTCTACCAACGTGTCCGGTGGATAGACTCCAGCTAAAGCGAAAACGTAACATGAAACCAGTGCCTAGGATTCTAAGAATTTTGCTTAGCAGGTTCATGATATTTATTCCAAATTCTAATTCGATTTTTATAAAACAATTTGGTTTTGGTGTACCTATAATATTAGAATCTAAAAGCATTTAGTGTAAGAGTGATTATGTTAATGAACTGTTTTGAATTTGATTTATTCATTCTGTAATGGATTTAAGAAAATAGTAAAGAGCTCTTCTAAAATTTCTTTTCCTCCTAAAGTTTCTAGGTATAAAAATATATTATGCATATTTTATTTTATTGTATATATTTATTATAAAATTAAATATAAATATAAATTTTCTTTCATACGAAATTTAAAATGCTCTGAAATAAACTTGGGTATCTTTTAAATATATAAATTTATTATCGTAATGTTATTTGTATATATGGGTAAACTATACATTTTATTTTTAAATCACACATTTATAGCATATTATTTTTATAATGAATTGTTTTTTATTTTTTCTTAATTATTTAGATTGAATATTACTTGTAAATATTCAAATAAGGGATGTCAGAGTGTTGTTAAATTAGATGCAATAGTTTCACATGAATCAAACTGTGAACATAATTCAAAGGATAAAGTCCAAGTCTATCCAAGCCCACAAGAAGAAGAAGTGGTTCGTTATTTAACAATTTGTGTAGGTATCTAGTTGTTTTGTTTGTATTAAATATTTTTTTATATTTAGATTAGCACAGAATTAGAATATGATGAAAGTCTTGATGAAGAAGAAGTTCAGCGTACTGGTAGACAATTATTATATAATGTTATGGATGAAGTAGGAGATGTAATTAAGGTGAAATGTTTATTTTTATATCAGATACTATAATACTGAATTAAATTTCTTTTAACTGACCCATCTAGTTGTTTTTTAAAATAAAATATTTTTAATATTTAATAGCATATTTGTGACGGTGTTTACGATTCAATGTCAGATGCAACTAAACAGGAGTTACGTGAATCAATCCAACTCTTATTAGAGAGTGTGAGACAGTTAGCAGTACAATATTTAGACACATATTTATAAGTAAGATTGTATAGTATTTTTGAGCAATTAATAAATTGTGCCCAATACATTTTTGGTTAAAAATTGTATATAGTAAATTACGCCCAACATATTTTTGTCTATGATTGCATATCTAGCAAATTTTACCCAATGTATAGTAGTCACTTAGCATTCTTAATATTCCACGTCGCTACGTAAGTCCTCTAAAAATGTTTTCCTAATTTTAAAAATGTTTTACTTAAGGGGGCTGCAGACGCGACAGTACAAATAATAACATAAAACAAGTTAAAAGTTAGACAAAAGTATGGGACTTGGGTTTAACGAATTTAAATTGTGTTCGAAAATCTTTGATGTCTTAATTAAAAGCATGACTGAAGCAATTTTTGATATTACAAAAATTAAGAGCGTACTTAAATATTAAAAGCATTAAAATTTTTATTTTATAAAATTGTTGATATTTTATTGAAAAATTCAAATAAAGAAAATCCCCTCAGTCATTCCCTAACGAGCATAATGACTAATTAATACTTAATATACTATTTGCGAACTTAATGAAAATTAAACATAGACAGACAATAATATGAGAAACCTTTTGGCGCAAGAAAATTTTTAAAATATGAAAAAAAATTTAGGGTACTTTTCTAAATTTTTTTCTCATTAATTTTTTTCCCTTTTTTTATTTATTAGATAAAAAAAATAATATAAAGTATAGACAAGAAAGCCGGGTATACTTCACACTATGAATATTCTTCGCTCTTCGGGTCAGATACTCTTGGTGGGTGTTATAATAGTTATTTTGAAAATGACTATTATTGTTCTTTATATTGTTAACTTCTCTCATTTAGAATTAATTGTTTTATTAAATTGTAGAAATAATTTATTATTATTTTTAAATTCTATACACCCACCTAGAGTATCTGACCTGAGGAGCAAAGTATATTCGTAGTGCAAAGTATGTCCTGTTTTCTTGTCTACCTATACTTTTAGAATTGAATCAAAAAAATCTATTAAACGGCATATTTTAACATTTTTGCTCAGATTTTCTGTGGTTTATCCTTATTTTTGGAATAACTATAGAGAACTTTGAAAAATTATCTCTGTGAAATTCTGTACCAACAAAATTTTCCACCTGAATAATATGCAAGTACTGATCCAAAATGTTTTTGATTAGAAAAACTATATCCGAAAAAAAAAGCGAGGCTATGATAAAAATATATTTATTGTAGTTTTACTCTAATAATAATTGTAATAATATATTTTTAACTACTCATGATGGGAAGTATGTCCGACTATTATTTATACTTTACTTTATTTTTTTTTTATGTAATAAATAAAAAAAAGGAAAATAAAATAGTGAGAAAAAAGTGTTAGAAAAATATCCAAAATTTTTTTCCACATTTTCATAATTTTCTTCCACCAAAATGTTTCTTATATTATTTTATATTTATGTGGAAATTATCATAAAAATTGGATCAAAAAATTATAGTTTCCAAGTTTTTTTTGTCAAATGTTGAGTAGTTTTTTGAAAAAAAAAAAAAAAAAATTAAGAATTGAGAAATTCAAAAAATGACCTCTCTAAAGTACCAACTAGAATTAAATCCAGTTTCAAAAAGTTACTGATCGAAACTTTTGGACAAGATCTATATGAAAAAGTGTTTACAGAAAAAAATAAAAAAGAAGAAAAAAAATAAAATGAAATAAACATAATTGTAAAAACAAGAGCTTCTATTTTTCGTTCAGAATCTAATAATATTATAAATAAATACAAATACCTAGCTATAGTTGAAAATATAGTAAAAATCACTAAAATTTAATTTTTACAATAATATGAACTTATACGTTTTAAAAAACATGAGGTATAGTTTGGTCTTTATATTTAATATTAACTATATATATATATAAGTATGCTATGTAATTGAAATCCAAAATAAAAATTTTTTTATTCAAATGTTTTTTATGTTTCTTATACAATATTTTCACTATTTTGTAGTATTTGGTACCTACATTTTTTTTTTTTTTCTGTCAAGTATATAAATCCATGATCATTATCGCTACTGCGTGACCAAGTATTATCATCGATTATAAATATTTACTAAAAACATTAATAATCAATGGTTATTATTAATAAATTTGTCCCATCCTTATTGGTTGTTCGCGGCTGCGAAGAAACCTACGTTTCGCACACACTGATGTTAATTTACTTTGCACACACAAACATATCGCTAATCTTGATATATAATGAATTGCCTACACACAACTCCTTAGAAATGGTTTGTCTGCAGCCCCCTTAAGTTAAATTTACTAAAACTAAATAATGAGCAATTAATTTTAAGTTATTTTTCTGTTTTGATTTTACACATTGAGCCATGTTAATAAATTTTTTTTTAGTATGGTTTTACAATTTTTTTATGCTTTGAAATCTAATATTTTTATAAATCCTTTTTACTTTTATATACTGCAATCCCTTTCTTTATTTCATCCTAAACTAATCCACATTTTACTTTTGAAATTTTCATAATTTATAACATAATTTGTTTTTGGAAAAAATTTCTATGTATATAATATAATGTACATGATGGTGTATAAACAACCGATTGTTATACCATTGATCATAAAATATGGATTTTTTTCCATAATTAATAAGGTTTAATGTGTATATGTACAATTTTTATAAAAATAAGACCTTAAGTTGGGCACAATTTTTGTATGCCCACATTTTTTTATTTGTTTAGAATGTTTGCGAAAATTGAGTTCAAGTGACCTACTATGGGCTTAATATGTGACCTTAATACCTACCATACTTAATAGTAGGTCTCAACAGAATTTAACCATATGACCAAATGGCATCATATGAAAATATACTTCAAGTTATTGAGAAAAACCCTTTAAGGGAGGGAGGGTTTAACTCTTAAGTTTTTTTTTGGACTATTTATTTATTTTTAATAAAATTTAATCTATTGTACATTTTTTTATGCATATCTAAAACTATGTAATTTATTTTTTATTTTAAAGTTATTTTATTGTACTATCAAATAATATATACAATTGAACTGCATAATTCACAAATGATTTTTATGAAATAAAAAAAGAAATTTTATTTTGAAAAATCACCAATTTTAAAGTGTAAATCACTTTGTACTTCAAATAATGTAATAACCACTTCCTTTTTTTCTCCTTTCATTTTTCTACAGATACGTACCTATAATAATGAAAGTCTTATTTTCTTATATTTTATAATTCCAGAGTGATACCTTGTTAAACATGATAAATTAAGAATTCTCATATTCGACAATTCTAAGAAAGTTTTTAGTGCCAATATTTTTGAAGTTTGTGGTAAAATTATTGTGAAATTTGAAAAATTAAATTCTAAAAGTACCAAAGAAGTGCAATTTTTAATCTAAAAACTTACTGATCAAAACTTGGACTAGTAATTCTACCCAAAAAAGTTTTTCCATACACAAGAAAAATACAGATTTGTAAATTTGTCTATTAAAAAAATAAAACTTTTTGAATATTACTATTTCACTAAATATCTACTAGATAAAGCTAAAATGTCATTAATATCTGGTTAGACTATAAGAACTTCTGCTTTAATTCAAAATTTTAGCTCCATATAAATTAAAAAAAAATAGATATTTACCTAGTTCATACATTATTAAAAGTTTTTCCAAATAGTATGCACTCATTGTTTATTTTTGATATCGGTTTCTAGAACGATTATTATAGCTAAAATTATTTCAAAATTTATTTTACAAATTTGTGGGTTTGGTTTAAGAAAAAAAAAAAAAAAAAACTGACTTAATTGTTTTTTTTTTAAATCTGATTTCAAATAGGGTATATTTATCATTCAGAATGTTATTAAAAAAAAAATTAAAATCAGAATGTTCGAATACAATATTTCTTTTTATACTTAATATTTAGTTATGACTTATTAATATATAGTTGTTGTTATTTAAGACAAGTTGAAAAACTTGAAAATATGTAGATAAAAAATATTTTTTTAGAAAAGTATTGTTTCTTTAAAGATTTAAATTACACATGAAAAATTTAAATGTATGCATTGTACAAGGTGACATTGTATATTTTAGATTATTGGGAGACACTTTGTAGATCAGTGACAGTGTGTAAAAATTTCATCAGGTATACATCTAAAATAATGCTGTTTATAAAGACGATTCTGAATGATAGAAGTCAATAATACAAAGATCAATAATGGTCGTCATTTTCAACACACTTACCAAGAGTATCTGACCCGAAGAGCGAAGAATATCCATGGTGCGAAGTATGTCCGTCTTTCTTGCCTTTACTTTACTTTTTTTTATCCAATAAATAATGAAAAGGAAAAAATAGTATTAGAAAAATGTTCAAAGTTTTTGTTTTCACATTTTTAAAATTTTCTTGCAAAATGTTTCTTATATTATTATCTATCTATATTTAAATTTTCATAAAGTTTGCATCAAAAAATGATGGGTTTTGAGTATTTATTGTAAAATTTTGGGTGGTTTTTCAAAAAAAAAAAACTTAAAAATTGAGAAATTCAAAATATGACTTTTCTAAAGTATCAACTAGAGGTGAATGCGGTTTCAATAAGTTGCTGATCGAGACTTTTGGACAAAAAGATCTATGGGAAAAAGTATGCACAGAAAAAAAAAAATAGCTCACGGCGTCCGTATCTTTGATACCTACGCCGCCGTAGATCCGTTTCCGGGCTAGTCTCCTCTCCTCGTCTCTCGTTCGCATATCCCTTGGGACGGACACTTTCCCGTAGTTTCGTAATTTCAGGTGATAACGGGTCCTCGTCGAGCGTTTTGCACCGCCACGGGATTGGCCGAGACCATTCGATTGCGCACAAAATATTATGAAATTAACTATATACTTGTTAACACAATAATATACTATATGTTACTTTTGTCCAAAAGGAATAATATATAAAACATCTGAATAGATGATTTAACGATAACTCTTTTTAAGGTTTCAAACATGATTAAAAAGGTAAGTAATCTTTGATCGTGTTTTAAAATAACGGGTTTATCTATAATTTAACTCATTTTATTTAGATAAATTTTATTAATATTTATTGCTCTTCGCTAAACTGTTGTATTGAAATCAGATTCGACTATAGAGTATAGCGTGCGTATTTTATGGATTACGAAATAACGAATGCACACCTAAATCTGTATAAGTAGGAAGGGAAATGTGTGTACAAACGAGTGATAGCACTAAAAATAATCTGTGCGCAAACGAGTTGTAATTTTAGTAAATGTGCGCAAACTATGTGCACCCAATAATCTAATAGCATGCAGAAACAAATAAAATTAATTTGATCTAAACATTTGATTAGTTACATCTAATTGGTCTAAGCGTAAAACAATTTGCCTCTGTGAAAAAACATTTACTATTTATTTTAAAAGTTCTTTGCCCTTCCTTGAAAAAATGTATATGGGTGCTCATGTACACGATTAACGCGGACGAAATTGAGATCCCAGAGGTTTCCGAGACGGTCAAATTTCTCGGATAGCCCAGTCATCTGATCGACCTTAGGGTAGCTCGTATTGGCCGGGTAGCTGGTTGGGGGGATCTGTTCAGAGCTTTCGGAGCCTGGACAGATTTCACGGCCAATTTCAAACGTAGATAAATATAATATGATATACTTATTTATAGTTTACGAACACACAAAAATTTTTTTTTCGCCATCTTATGTATTTTCCGTCGTTGAGTACGACGATGGTGTGAATTAAAATCCGTGCACATTATAATAGTTTTCTAATTATTTTATTTTGAATATTCAATATTTTCGGGTATTATATTGATTAGTTGATTACATATTATTTTAACTATTTTCAACCTTCAGCGCTGATCTCGAAGTCTAGTGGTCTAATTAAAACTGCTGGATGTGACGGTACCGGAATCAAACCTTAACCGGCCGCGTAGTAAATTTTTCGCAATTTTTTTTCAACTGTTACTGAACAGTGGCGATACGATAAAATGAGTACTAATTATATTATAGCAAATCAATGTTGATTTTCGACAATTAGGGCCAATTTATTATTTTATTATGATTTTATTAACGCAGCGAAGTAGCTTATGATTTTACAATGATGTTTATTTTATTTTTTTTTTTTGTTTCTGTGAACACTCTTCCATATAGAAATATTTTGTCCAAAGTTTCAATTAGTAACTAAATAGATCCAAAATCACACCGAGATGGTTCCTTAAACAGGTAATTTTTTTAAATTTCTCAATACTTTTTTCAAAAACGAGGAAAATGTGTCGAAAAATTGTTAAAAAACGGCAAAATATGTTTTTACCAAAATTTTCACATAATTGAAATATCTTTTTTAACATATCTAATTTTAAAAATAATTTAGCCAGAAACTTGAAACTTTCACTAAATACTAAACATAGTCACGAAAACACTTTACACAAAGTTCAAAAACATTTGATCAATTTTGAGTAAAGTATAACATTGAAAATATTGGATATTCCTCGTTTCTTGTAAGTTTTTATTTCGTAAAATTTTTATTTAAATATTATAAGACTTGACATTTTAATTTATGAATTTTATTTAATGAAAATGACGACTACTATTGTTCTTTATATTATTAACTTCCTTCACTCAGAATCGTATTATTGAAGAAAAAATGATTTATCGTTTTTTTAAAATTCAACACACCTACCAATAGTATTTGACCCGTGGAGCGAAGAATACCTGTGGTGCGAAGTATGCCTGGCTTTCTTGTTTATACTTAACTTATCTTTGCTTTTACTTTATTCTACTTTATCTCTTTTGAGGCTAAGTTGGGGTTAAATTATGGTTTCTTTGTACTTTAAGGTTTTATCTTATTATTATATTTTATCTTATAGCTTTTATGTGTAATGTGATATAATTGTATTTTTTGGAAATATTTTAATCTATTTGTTCCAGATACCTTCAATTTTATGTCATTATAATGATGTGTTTCCCAACGACCGATGTTAGGAAGAACGATTTGTAATGTATCATAATAGTATGTTATGCATAATTTATATGGTTACGCCGTAAAACTCGAATATTAAAATCGAACACCCTCTCTCGCCTTTTGACACGGCATACTTGTAAAAACAAAAACAGTGTCACTTTGAAAAAAAATCAAGTCACTTTTGTTTTGTTTAGGTCTCACCCGAGAACGGCTGTCGAGTCTCACACTTCCTTCCAAGTTCCTGGGCACTCATGGCATGTACTCTAGTGTCGTCGAGTCCTCTGTTGTCGTAGCACGATGAAAGCGTTGCCGTCGTTCAAATGGAGTCCTTTGGCCACAATAGCTCCCGCATACTACACAAGTAAAGTGTTCGGTATTCTGCCGGTCAGTTACTGGCACTGCGAGAAGATTCGGTACGACGACAATAATTCTATTCATTTCATCGGCAGGGAACACGATAACGGTGAGCCAATGTCGCAGTACTAAAAAGTGGCGGATCCCAGTTGCCAGAGCCGTGCTTAAGAGGGTGTGCAAGGGGCGCATAGGCACTGGAAGCATTAACAAAACAGTGCTAAAATCCATTCCATAAACTATGTAATATTAAATAAATATTATTTAAAATTAACCATTGAATATTCTGAATATTGATTTTTGAATATTTGGGCCTATTTCTTGTGGTCCTTGAGTACTCGTTTATATCAAATTATATTCGCTTGTCGGTACTCTTTGAAATAAAGAAGAATATAAAATTATAGTTATATTAAACGTAAACACACAACCATATTATACAGTTATCTATTAATTGATCTATTATAGTGATACATGCTCATTTCCTTTTAGATTCGTAACGAAGTAAAGAAGCTAGTGTTTTTACAATAATGTATACTTTTTTTTTTTCTGTATACATTTTTTCGTATGGAAATACTTGTTCAAAAATTTCGACCAGCAACTTTTTGAAACTGGATTTGCCTCTAGTTGGTACTTTAAAGAGGTCATGTTTTGAATTTCTCAATTCTTCTATTTTTTTTTTTTTTTTTGGAAAAACTACCCAAAATTTGACAAAAAAAGACTCGGAAACCATAATTTTTTGATCCAAACCTTATGATAACTTAGACATAGATAGACAATAATATGAGAAACATTTTGGCGCAACAAAATTTTTAAAATGTGAAAAAAAATTTTTTGGATATTTTTCTAACACTTTTTCTCGTTAATTTTTTTCTTTTTTTTATTAATTAGATAAAAAAAAAAAAAGGTAAAGTTTGGTAAAATAAAAATTACAATTATAACTATTTAATTATGTAAAATAAGTCAAATATAGTAAAGTATAAACAAAAATACCAGACATACTTTGCACCATGAATATTTTTCGCTTTTCGGGTCAGATATTCTTGAGTGTGTTGAGAATGATGACTATTATTGTTCTTTATATTACGAATATTAATTTCATTCGTTCAGAATCGTCTTATTGAAGAAATGATTTATAGTTTCTTTAAAATTCAATACACCCATCAAAAATATCCCACCTGAGGAGCGAAGAATACCCCGACGGGCGAAATACACACTTTTTTTTCATACTTCCGTTCCTATATCCAATATTTTAAAGATGTACATAGTTACTATTTAGTGTGGTGGCGAATCCCCCGCCCCCACATATTCATCTACATAGGTTTCTCCAATTTAATAAATAGTTAGTACCATTTTTTAACTTGTTCATAAGAAATATTTTATGATAAACTATTATCACTTTAATGACTTAACTAGTTTACAACAAACATTAATTATTGTATTAATAATTAATAAATTTAAAAGTACTTGCATTATTTAGTATAAATTATTTCACATATTAAAAATGATTATTATACGTACATCACTTTCCATTATGACTTATAGCTTCTGATTATATGAAAAACAACTTTTAAAACTTGAAAGGACCTGGAAAGAGCTGTAATTATTGGTAGTTTGGAGAGAGCCAAATTTTCTCTTTGTCCTCTCCTTAGATCTCATAAACTATTGAATTGATTTTTTTATAGTATTGATGTTACTCGTTTCGGATGTCTAAAATTCCTAAAGTATTTTTGGGAGTAATGAGTATTTTTCGGGATTAAATATCAGTTGACAGTCATTTTGATTATCCTATAAATTATGTCTTTGATCCATGTATTTGGTAGATATATTTTAGTGCTGATATAAGAATAATTAAATTATATTATTAATAATATTATTATATAGTTAGGTATGCAGGTCTTGTGTTTGGTAAAATTATTATATTATTATGTCCATTCATACATTTGTGGCGTCAACACAAAATTATTATAAAATAATGTTATTATGACAATATTGTATTAAAACGAAAATAAACATAATTAAGTGAACTAATTACTTGATTAAGTCAAAAAGAGAGAAAGAGAAAGTAATTAATCACGAATATTAAGACAAACTTATTGCTATTAAAGTATCGAGTTGTATGCATTTGTAAAATATATATTTAAAACGTCCATTAATGAAGAGCCGAAACTCACTGTAGTAGTTTTCCGTATTGTAAAATAAGGGAAGGGCGAGCCGTTTCATAAATTGGGCAATTTATTTGCATTTCGGAATCATATTATTATAATGCTATTATCAGGCGCGTTTAAATTGAGTTGTCATAAAGTACCGTATTGAATATATCACCTGCAGCAGTTCTCGACCGATCACTGAAGTCGGATGAATTGGGCTTTTACTTAACTATTTTTATAAAATACCTTATAACTCGACGGTGGAACATATTTATTTATACATAACTAACGCCTGATCGGTTATATGAATTAATATTTAATATTTATATATTAGAAATTTAACATCAAATTCATATAACCGTCAAAAAATGAAGTAGTCAAATTAGTATGTTTTTTTTTTTTTTTTTTTTTGTAATTTAGCTTCGTTGAAATGCAAGTGATGATAACTGCCATAAGAAGTGGTAATATAATAAAGAGTTTGATCTCTAGAACGGTGAGAAGGCACACGGAATTGGATGCTAAAGAGGAAGACAGTAATGTAAAAGATTTAATTCAAGAGAAAGGGAACAAAGTTAAGATTAAAGGCGAGACGACGGGACGAAAGGGCTTAAATGTTTAAAGTTTGACGAACCGGATTGTAATTATGTTTTAGATGTTCAATTTTACCGAGAGATATTAATTTTATCATAATAATTGACCATGGATAATTTTATTTTCATTCTAGTTTAATAATTTCATGGTTAATTTTTCAAGGTAATTAATTAGAATATGAAGTTCACTTTAATCGTTAAGTTTAGCCGTTTATTATAATTTACGGAAAATATGAAATTTTACGATCGGACTTTAAAATATTTAAATAAGAACTCTTATTAAAATATTTGTTTCGCTTAGAATTATGACAGGATCTATTGAGTCTAGCGTTATTGGAAGTTTAACAGTTATCATTTGTTTACGTAACGTTATTGAGAATTTAAACGTTGTTATTACTATTAGTAAGTTCCGGCTTTTATTGTTTTTACTAATTAATATCAGTATAGTAGGCGTTTCATAATGTTGGGAAAGTGTGTTGGCTATCATTTACATATAAAAATACATTTGTTGTGAATTATAATTAAAAACTTGGGAATTGGATATTCGATGTGGCGTTTTTTTAAAATTTTTATTTCGAAATAAAATCATTTTTATTGGATACGGTCATATAACAATGAGTTTTCAATCTAATCAAAATAATTTATTTTTGCTTTCAATTTTATATAATTGGCAACATTGCATTGTTAATCGTCCTCAATCGTGTTATGAAAAAGCATATTTTTGTCATTATTCCTAAGTTATCGTATCAAATCAAATGTTTAGAGCAAGGATGGCGAATATTTTTCAGATTATAACATTTAAAATCAATTATTTTAAAACTATGAAATTAAAAAAAAAAAAAAATAGGTGTAACAAATTAAAAGATAAAAAGTTCCTATTTAATTAAATATTTAAAAGTGTGATACTGGAATTTAGCTTACGTGCGAACTTTGACACGCGAAGAATATCCTCTCATATATATATATACATATATATATTTTAATAAATAAATAATGTTTTGCCTAAAATTTTTCACTTATGTCCATAAAATATTATTTCATAATTTTATAATTTCATTTACGTATTTAGATAGATCGCTGCTTGTACTGTAATATACTAATAAGTTCAAGTAACTAATGTATTACAGTAACAGTTCAAGAAAAAAAAAAATAAAGTAACGATATTATTTTACGGAAACTTGTGTCAGTGGTCGGTGGAAAGATAACTGAACAGTACCTTAACATCAATTAACCCAATATTATTAGTGTCACGAACTTATTAGTTTCTACTAACTCGTAAATTAACTAAGTAACCTGGTAGTTGCGATAATGTAAGATTGATGGACTTTACCGTTGTCCAGTTCGTGTTACAGTGGTCGCAGCGATAACAGCAAGGTACTTACTAAAGTTTTAGATAGGTAAACAAAACACCGTTGGTGAATTTAACTATCGGTAAGGGGGTGGGGAATGACTTATTTTTAACATCGATTCCTACTGAATAGATTTTATATAAAATACACTTATCAATACAGCGAAATCTTCCCTAACAGATTAACCACCCTGCAATAGCACCTGGAACCTCCAAATAACGGACGAAATTTCGGTGATCGGGTCTTCGTTAATAGGAAGTTTTTCTGTATTTACTATTATATGATATACAGTTATCAGAAGTATAATAAGATTATTGATTAGAATTTGGATTTACGCTGTTTTTATATACTTATAACCAGGGCTCGGAACTTTATGCACTAAAAAATCAAAGAAATATGTGCATATGTATGCACTAAAAAAACTCAAATATGCAGTATAATATGCAACTATTTTTATTGTAAATGTGTATTTAAAAGTATAATTATGAAAAAAAAAAAAATTTATTATGTACAAATTATGAATATCTATTATGAATGAATAATTATGAAAAAATTATTTTTTTAATTAGATACAAATCCTTTATGTACTTTCTTCTCTTAGTATAAATAAATATATTTTTATTCACGAAATTTTTTAAA
>JAIPRM010008837.1:0-15434 GCA_025469315.1 Stegophylla sp. TES_Ste_2020
CATTGATGTTTATTTATTTTTTCTGTATACAACTTTTCGCATGGAAATACTTGTCCAAAAGTTTCGATCAGTAACTTTTTGAAACCGGATTTACCTCTAGATTGTACTTTAGAGAGGTCATTTTTTGAATTTCTCAATTCTTCAATTTTTTATTTTGGAAAAAACTACCCAAAATTTGACAAAAACAACTCGGAAACCATCATTTTTTGATCCGAACTATATGAAAATTTAAACATAGATAGAAAATCATATAAGAAGATTTTGGCGCAAGAAAATTTTGAAAATGTAAAAAAAAATATTGGACATTTTTCTAACATTTTTTTTTCTCATTTATTTTTTATTAACTTCCCTCGTTCAGAATCATTTGATTGAAGAAACGATTTATCGTTTCTTTGAAATTCAATACACCCGTCAAGAGAATCCCACCCGACGTGCGAAGTATGTCCGGCTTTCTTTTAATTTGATTATTCTTTAGACGCACCTACCAATTGACTTTTCATAATTCAGCGTCCTAACCAAATTATAATAATAATTATTAAAGTATTCATTGTGATTAACGTTTTTTTCGGTGCATTATCCGCGTACGACTTCAACGCTAATAAACATTTTGTACTTGGTTTGGCATTTATATTTTTAAAAAACATCACTATAGACTACTTCCAAATTATATTTCTTACTGTGTATATTGTACACGTATTGCATGTAAGATCAGTGGAGGAGACATTATTCCTGAATGGAAAGGTGTGGGATCAATATCGTGAACAATTATCTTGAAAAGTGGGCATCGTTGAAAATGATTCTCTAATACAATAGCATCATGCTATTTCCGACGGTGCCATTTCCGACGCGTGCTGTTTCCGACGATTTGAATCTAACCTCTTACATATTATCATTTAAAAACGTGCCGCATCCAAAGATTTTTTGGTTTTTAATCAATTTCATAAAAATGTATCGTACTCGTTCAAAAAAATTCCAAAACCAATCAATAAATTAAATGACTAATTTGCAGTATCTTCTGTAAATAAATTATTAAAATAAAATAAAATCTATTTTTCAGTTATATATTCAAACTTTAGAACACAATTTATATTTATAATATATCTAGATTCCGAGTGGAGCAAAAAAGCTAGTGTTTTCACAATGATATTTATTTTTTTATTTTTCTGTATTTTTTTATTTTTTTTTCAATGAAATAGTTGTTTACCTCTGATCTATAATATACGTATTCATAGAATGGTGAAAACCACTTGATCGAGGATAACCGCAATATAATCGTATAGTTATGTAATTGTGTACTATACTATTTGCGGATCATCGTGGAATGGTCAAACGGTGGTATAGTGGGCAAATTCGTTGTACATTAAAAACGGTTCTTTTCCGAGATAATAAAGTAATGGATGAGACTTCCGTCCTTTATCACACTGGATTAAATCTCAATTAATGTACGATATATCAACGATTTAGTTGTATCCATTATTGAAACACGACCTTAAAAAGTAAATCGTGATATTCCTGGTATTTCGGTACACTTAAAACTCTGAGTCGAGGGTCTTGTTGATTTTCCATTCTTTTTTCTCACCCTCCCATCCTCTCTCTCTCTCTCTCTCTCTCTCTCTCTTCTACTGCTACCCCGTCGGAATAAAAATCGTAATTCTACGTACAGAACAGATACAGTCAATATCATCACGTCCTATCTATTATTTTATTACTCCTGTGTTGTAGAACGACGTTGATAACGATAATTTGATAAAAAGTGCCATTCGGGGGTATTATGTGTACTGTATTGGCGTGTTTAAATGACGTTGTACGGTTTCGAAATCCAGATAATGCGTAATATAAAAAAGAGTCGGCAAAACAAACCTGACTAACTATGGGTGGTTATTAGGATGGTGGGTAGGTGGGTGGTCGGACGGGTGTTGACGAAAAAAAAATATGTGGTTTATCTAAAACGATTGAGCCGAACAAGAGACCGCGTTTGAATTATTTCCATGACACTCACTAAAATATGCCAATTTCGAATATTATGTATAAATACTGCAAAAATAGGTTATTAAAATACACATTTTACATAATATATTACATACATATTACATAGGTAGTGTATAGAAATAGATGTGCGATTAATGATCATCAACAACAGGTCACAACGATGCGGCGCTTTCAACAAGGATGTCTGCGGAAGTTGATCAAATTTGAGGAATGTGGATGAAGTCTATCCACGTTAATATTATTGATGGAAAAATTCGTGATGGAATCATGTACTGTTAGAGCGAGGATATCTTCAAATTTAAAATGATTTAAGAATGTCTTACTACGTGATTAAACAGATAAACAAAACCCTGTTTTTAAATATTAATTTGATAAAAAAAAAACAATTATCCACAACAATGATCTAAGTCAGTGGTTCTCAATCAATATGTCGTGACACATTAGTGTCACGTATAACCATGATGTGTATCGCCAAAAAAAATGTTTATTTATACTGTTTCAAGATTTCAAATTATAAATGACATTATTATGGCATCATCTCTCATATCAAATCGATTTGTTTTAGATATCTTTGCAAAACGAATACTCCGAAGTAAAAAATAAAGCATTACAAATTATTGAGCTTCTCTTTTCAACATCATATATAAGTGTAAATCAGCATTTTTGACATTATAAATTGCAAAAACCAAAAAAGATTTACGATTAATCATATTATAAATAAATTACGTGTAAGTTTGCCTATCGTTCTTCCACAAATTAAAGATCTATGTTCAGTTCATATTAACTATATAATATTATATAATTGATATAGACATGAAGCGCCGTCGGCTACACGAACGCCGTGCATCTATAGTGTTTTTTTTTTTTTGTTAATTTAGTTGGCTTCTGAAATTTATTTAAAAAAATAAAATAAAAATAAGCAAATATGTAGTTGGTTAATGAAAAAAAAAAAAAATGTTTGATCCTCATAATATTGGTGATATTATGACGAATTTAACAATATTATTAAATTATTCGCAAACTTAAAAAGTAAAATAAACTAAAGTTTAGAGAAGAAAGCTGGACATACTTCACACCATAGATATTCTTCGCTCTTCGGGTCAGATACCTCTGAAAGGTGTGTGTAATTTTAAAAAAACAAATAATTTCTTCAATAAGACGATTCTGAACGAAAAAAGTTAATAACATAAAGAACAATAATAGTCGTAATTTTCAACATACTAAAAAAATGTATCAGACCCGAAGAGCGAAGAATATCTTAGGTGCGAAGTATGTCTGGCTTTCTTCTCTATACTTTACTTTACTTTACTTTACTTTAATTTAATATACTTATCTTTAATTTTTTTTTTATTTAATAAATAACAAAAGAAAATAAAATTTAATGAGAAAAAAATGTGTAAGAAAAATGTCCAAATTTTTTTTCTTCACATTTTCAAATGTTTCTTGCGCCAAAATGTTTCTCATATTATTATCTATCTATGTTTAAATTTCATGAAGTTTGGATCAAAAAATGATTGTGTCCGAGTCTCATTCGTCAAATTTTGGGTAGTTTTTCAAAAAAAAATTAAAAATTGAGAATTTCAAACAATCACCTCTCTAAAGTACCAATTAGAGGCAAATTAGTTTTAAAAAAATAGTTTCAAAAAATCGGTGGGGTTAATTTTTTTTATGTACGTTAAAGTGTGAAACTTAAGGTAAAACTAACGAATTTCATCGACATTTTAACTTCAAATTTCAAACAAATAGCAATTTTGAAATTGCATAAAACAGCTGGTAGTATACCATTACTTGGAAAATAAATACTTATTAACTAAGACGGTTACTTAGTTTATTGTAAACGTTTAGATATTTATACAGATTTAGATCGTATTCTCGTTAAAAACCCTTTTATATGTTTATTTAAATTCAGAGCACACACTATCATGTGATGCAACGTTTTTTTTATGTACCTATATAAAATTATGGAACTAAAACACGTAGATATAGTGCATTAATAAAGTTTAAACTGTTTCGATGGGAAGGGGGGGGGGCTAAATAAATCAGGAAAATATTCAACAAGAAAGATAAAGTGGGATTGTTTTTTTACAGAATGTTATTTCCAGAGAATGATATAATTTAGGAATAGTATTATAGAAGAATAGCATAATATATTTGAAATAATATTTACTGTAATGGTTAAAACCAGGATGATATAAATCAGTAAAATAAAATGTCCAGAAAACTTTGAGTTAGAAACAGTATTAATTAGGATACAATTTCTTAAAACTGCATTTATCGGACCGATATTAATAGGAATCTTTTTTTATAGGATGAATATTGAACGAGAAAATATTAAAAAAGACCATATTTTCAGGACAAATATTAAATATAAATATTATTCTTAGAATTAACAGTTCATATATGGTACATTTCCATTCTTCAGTCATAACATTTTTTGGAAATATTTTTCTTTCTAAAGACACTATTCCAGAAAAAAAATGTCTCTAAAAAAAAACTGATGTTTCTAATATATTTTCCTAGTTTATACGCGGTCCCTGTTTCAATTAGATCATATTTTGAAAAGTACGTGTGTTTAAATTCATATTTAAATAATTTTTGAAAAATTCTTTAAAACACGCATATTGCTTAATAATAATTACTTCTAGCCGTGCTAAGGTGATTAACCTGAGGGAGTATTTAATCATATTATATTATTATTTATTTAATTAAGAAAGCTATTTTTAAACACTGTCAGTTAAAATATAATATACAAATTTGTGCTTCTCATTCGTGTAAAACCTGTGTATATAAAAAAAAAAAAAATCCCGGATTCAAATATGCAATTTTATTGTGGTGGAAGTACATTGAATACAATTTAACAGCTGTGCTTATGGTTGGTCGGGTTGATCCACATTTGATAAATTTATGGAAACTTTAGGCTCGATTTTCTAGACACTATAAGCACATATTAATTTTAAATTTTTCTCTTTTGAAAGGAATAATAATTCATCTGATTATAAAAAAATTAAGGAATAAAATGTTTAATAATTCAAAAAAAAAATAAATAAATAAAATATTGGTCGATTTACAATTATTATAAATGCATACATATTAAATACTAATTTTTTGTAGACACTTCAATAATTTATCATCGATTTAAAATTTGAAATGATAATAATTACACAATAGTAAATCAATTATATATATTAATATATAATGTAATATAATGTAATTATGAATAAAAAAAAAAAACATACAAAATAAAAAAAATGTTTGAAGTTCGTAAAAATCTGTTATATTGGTAACGATTTTTAGATCTAAGAAAAAAATTTCTGGCAAAAAAAATTCCTACATTGAGAAAAAATATCTCATAAAAAAATTCAATGATCATTTTATTGAAACACTTATTCTTAGCAAAAATAGCTTTAGATACTGTAAAAGATTCGAATAGCAGATAAAAACTAGGAAAAACTTATACCATAGAAAAGAAACGTCTTGAAAATAATTATTATTATGTACAAACACAAATGGATAAAATCGATGTTAGTTTTTTTAACATCGATGAGAATTGAGGAGAAGGTGGGATTAAAATTATAAAATTTAAACTGTATTATTATAATAGGTAATCATATTATAATTTTATATAATATATATATATATATATTAGATTGTAAGTGAAGCAAAGAAGCTCTTTTTACAACGATTTTTATTTATTGTCTTTTTTATTTATTTTTTTATTGTAAATGCTTTTTTGTATGGAAATACTTGTCCTAAAGTATTAACCAGCAACTTTTTGAATCCCGATTTACCTTTAGATGGTACTTTTAAAAGATCATTTTTCGAAATTATCAATAGTTTTCTAAAAAATTTTAAAAAATTACTCAATATTTGGAAAAAAATACTCAGAAACTATCTCTTTTTAAACCAAACTTTATGAAAATTTAAATACCGATAGACAATAATATGTGAAATATTTTGGGCAAGAAAGTTTTGAAAATGTGAAAAAAAATAATTTGGAAATTTTTTTCTAACTTTATTAAAATTCTACGTGAAATTAAATAAAAAATGATTTTAAATAAATAAATTATTGAAATTTATACTGTAATAAAATTAACAGAAATTTTTTTCGGATCTATTCTCGGGGGGCTTTCTTTTCCACGATTCGATTTTTAGCATATCTTTTCTGTGAAAAGAATTTCTATACAACAAACCAAGGATTGTTTAAAATGTATGAGTTATAAAGAGGCATTTAACGTCCACTATTGATATATTAAAATATCTGACCATTCTTTCATTTCGGTGTCAAAAACTATCCGTTATTGAGAGTTATTTACTATTTAAAGCGGGTCCGTTAATAGTTATTTCAATGTAATGTATAACTAAGATTGAAAAAAAAAAGAAATATTAATCATTTGAGTACCATAAAATATTTAGTTTTGTCTGAAACAACAGAATAAGTGTTATGATCTCTTTTAAATACGTCTATGTACAACGAGATACGTCAATCAATGACGAAAACGTCCGGTTATCCGCTTAATAACTTCTTTAATCGCGTTTATCTTTGAAATTAAAAATTATTGCTACAAGTAATTTATACTAATTGTGACATTGTTACGCATGGCTTCCGGCGTTTCTTGTGTGAATAAGTCTTAAGGCCTACAAACACGTAATGTACGCATGCAATTAATCATAAAATAAAAACTACAAAAAAAAAAAAAAAAACATATTTTATTTATATTAATATAAAACTACAACGAAAATATTTGTACCGGTAATGTAGCCAGGTGCCCTATTCCTTCCTTACGTTTGATGCTAGTTCACCGATATTTTTTAATTTATATACTATAAAAAAATGCATTCGATATGTTTTTGTTTTTTTTTTTTATATATATACATTTGGTATAATATATTATCACAACACAGTTGAAATTATAGGTTAAGAAAAATCTAGAATTATTGTACGATTTGAAAGAGGAACACTTTATTTTTGAATTTCAAACAATAATTATTGTATTACTTTTTTTACAAAGATTAATCGGTTATAGGTTTTAAGATTTATAAAATAATGATTCTTTGATTGTCATTTGCCGAGATTTACTAATATGTGTGTGTGTGTGTGTGTGTGTGTGTGTGTGTGTGTGTGTGTGTGTGTGAGTTCAATAAAATGATTCTGAATGAAGATTCAGTTTATATCACACAATTTTACTTAAAAATTATAATGTTTATTATTGTTTACAAAAAAAAGGTATTTTTTCAGCCAATTTTATATCATATCATTAACTGAAAACAAAAAAAAAAAATTAATGAGAAAAAATTTTAGAAATTTTTTTTCACATATTAAATATTCTCCTCTGCCCAGTGGCGTTTATAAGTGGGACAATAGGTGGATCATCCCTCCTTAAGGATTTCATTTTTATTTATTGAGTATCTATATCACTGATTAAATAAAATTAGGTTGTCTACTTTGAATTTATCGAATAAAACAATTGTTTTGATGCTAATTAAACTATGTAAACATACTTTTAAATCTAAAGATATTTTTCTAATGACTCAACTTTTGTTTAAATACACTTTCTATTTAAGTTTAATTTGGCATAATAAAATTAAATCAACGGAAAAACTAGAAATGAGTATAATACTAATATAGGAGACATTGTCTCCTATATTAGTAGTGTAATGAAGGAGAAAAAATAAAGATCATTGTAAAATCATAAGCTTCTTCGATCCAATCAGAATCTAAAAGCAACATTTATTTTTCTATTTTAATTACCGAAGTATTTATTCCACAATACTACTGAAAGAATTCTAACTCTTAATCTGTGTGACTTTGTAACCATAAGAAATCTTTAGAAGACATCTCTAAAATAGCTTACATCTCGTTGCCTTTTATAATTTTGTAAATTTTGGTAAGATGTTTAAAATTTTTCGATTATTACATTATAAGTTTCAATATAAATTATTAAGCAATTTGTAATTATACAAAAATAAATAAGAATGTGAGGCTATGGTACGTATTATTCGGTTATTCTGAAATGATATTGAATAAAAGTTATTTAAAAATACATCTTTGGATACATGTACCGTATGCGGTCTATCTGAGCGTTCTATTTATGGTAGATCGTTTATCACAGTATCAAAGTACTACGCTAATCGTACGTCATTGTGGTAATGGTTTGTTTGAAAACTCCTTGAAATCGATGATTATAGGTTATACCTAACTATTGGAGTGTGATATTGTAAGCTATATTCTATATTCCTATATTCTACGACTCTACGTTCTACCATTTAGAGTTAAATGATATTTAGAATTACCTGTGTCAATGCTGTACAAAATATTTTAGATTTTTTGAGTAGTCTTTTTTAGAAGCTAATGTTTCTATAATGTTTATTTTTTTCCTGTATAAATTTTTTCACCTAGAAATACTTGTCTAACAGTTTCAATCAAAGACTTCTTAAACCAAAATTCGGCTCTAGATGGTTATTTTTCGATATTCTCAATGATATTTCCAAAATTTTGGGTAACTATCCAAAATTTGACAAAAATGCTTTCAATTTTTTTTTTTTTTTTTTTATTTTTAATCAAAACTCTATGAAAATTTATATTTAAATAAAATATGAGAAAGAAAATGTTTAATGTATGAAATTTTTCTTACACTTTTTCTCATCAAAAAAATTTGTTTTCCTGCTATTATTTAATAGTGGAATGGAATATAAACCTGGCCGAGTAAAAAATTAATTTTTTTCATAATAATAATAAACTTCATAATTTTAAAGTAAAATTATCTTAAATAAACTGAAGCTCCACTTAAAATCGTTTTATAGAAAAAAGATTTATCGTTTTATTTACCGTCATTTTGACCAAAAAAAAAAAATCGTTATTTTATGAAAATTAATATCAATTTTATAAAACTTCTAACTTTAAAATCTTAAAAATCACTAAAATGGCTTCTTAGAATTTAAATTCAGGACTGTTAAAATGAGTATGATTAAAGGTAGTATTAAATTTTTAGCTCATAATGTCAAGAATTTAAAATTTGGTTTGGAATAAAAAATGTATTTCCAAAATTGTATATTTTTTCCAAAAGTGGTCCAATTTTTTTTAGAAATTTTATTCAGGTTCTACATCACTATTGTTGATAATGGATGTAAATTTCAGGTTTGTAGTAATAATAGAATTGCTACTTTGACTAAGTTACTAATATCGATTCATGAAAATCAACTAATTTAAAACATATTTTGCTATCTTTAATTAAATTCATGGAAGTTTTCCCTTGTTTTTGGAAAAATTGTTATACATTTTGGAAAATGGCATGTCAAAACAAAAGCATTCCAATAAAATATTTTACAGAAAATAAACCCAACCTATTAGAACTGATCAACTGTTCCGACTTTTTTTTAGTAAAATAAAATTAGTAAGAGTTTCAAGAAAAATTAAAGACTACCTAGGTAGTTGGAGTATATAGTTCAATAATGATGTTTATTTTTATCTTTATTTTATTTTTTTCGCAACACTCTTACTAGTTGTACAATAATTTTACATTATTATATAAGTAGCATTTTCCTGAGTCCTGACTGATTGAAAAGATAAGAATGAAAGATTCTTCAAATTTTCAGAGTATCTTCACACTATCACATAAGGGTGCACTAAGAAAGAATATTTGAAAATTCAACCCCTTAACTGAGTTAAAATCACCTAGCTGTAACCACTAGATGCTAGAGCTAGACGCTTTAATGTCGTGTGTTTTATTTCGTACGTTCTATGGCATCACTCATCCATGGCGCAATGAATTCGTTAATAGCTCTATGTGATTCGTGTTTATTTATTCAATTTGACATTGTAAATTCTCATTTTCATATTTTATTTTAGCAATTTTTAGAATTTAATATTTTAACGTTTATTACGTGTTTTACGTTTAATACATTGCGGCCAAAATATAATATGTATTTTTTTCATCATTTACAGGTTTTTACTTTTTTACATTAGTATTTTCTACTATACCTACTATGTGCCTAATGATATTAAAATCTATCAATCAAAACTAACAAATCTTTCACGCTTCATAATTTTTCCATCATGTCTCCCTTCAAAACGTATGCTGTTATATTCTATATTGATAGAAATAATTTATATAGTAGTATTCTCACCAAGGTTCGGATAAATTTTAAACAAAATCAATTTTTTATTAATACCCTTTATTTTTTTGGTTTTAAGCAGAACGTTTTCATTCATTTTATTAGTATTATTATTATTGTTTTAAACAAACTATAATAAAATACAAATTACTTGTTTTAATTCACTTTGAGATGATATTAGGAAATATTGCTGATATAGAACATCAAATTTTTACTTAAAAATACAGTTAAAAACTATATTTAATCTAACTCAATTGTTAAATTATTTTGAGTAGTTATATTTTAAAATTAATTGAGCAGAAATACTTTATGTAGAAATTAAAATTAGGCTATGTCATTAGCTGATCTAGTGTGCTCTATACATACTAAATTTTTTTTTTTTAATATTTTATTGGCTCCACATTTTGAATTTCCATTTAGTTGATTTACATATTATAATAAAAATAATGATATGATAGTATAAATAACGGGAGTTAGAGGTTATAAATTTAAAACGATATTTCTATTATAGGTAGAAACTTGAAATATTTAGGGTACCTTTGAATCAATATATAGGAGTGGATTAAAAAAGGATTTACAACTTTTGTGTTATTTCAAAAGGTTAAAACAGAATAAAACATGTTTTCAAGTTTACATAATTTGTTAAATTTGGTAACCATCGAAACATAATAGGCAATCTCTAGGTATACAAATTTAAATGAAAATGTTTATTTGTTTGTACTGGCTAATTTTTGATACGGTTAAACCGACTTTGTAGGGATTTAGACAGACCGGTAAAGTATATCGGTAACCGTGACAACACGATGATCTGAATAATCGAAAAGTTTATTCTGTTTCTACAGGCTGAACTGATTTTGACGGGCAGGATTTGCGTGCAATGAAGTGCACGGGTACTGTTAATTGGATATATTTTTAAAATCGATTACGTATTTACTGAAATCAAAACATATTATTAACGTTTGACTCAAGATTTAATATTTGATTTCATAAGCGTCTCCAGACTTTTTTCCAAAGGGGAGGGGGTAAACGTAATTATTAATAAAATAATGTACGAGAACGATTAATTTTTATAAAATAAATTCTTCACATTAATACATAAACATTTTTTGATACATTTTAACCATGATAAATATGTTATATACGTCATATATTTGGCTGCATCCGAATTGGTTCCCATACCTGAAAATTGACATCCGAATTGGTTCCCGAGGTAAGTGGAAAAAAATTCAAAAAATATTTTTAATGTAGCGCGGATGATAATTGAACATTTAAAAAAAAAAAGTTGAAAATGTTCAATAGAACTAAAGTTATTGCAATTGTTAGTTTATTGTGAAACACCGTATATATATAATACATGTAACACTGTACTGTGAAACATATGTTAAATTGCGAAGTACAAACAAATTACAGAATTTGAAGTCTAAAAGTAAGGAAACATTTATAAAAATAGAAATGGACAAATACAAAAGTAATGAAATTACTAAATTAGAATTTATAAAAAATGTTTGTTGCAAATTTTTACCTCAATAATACATTAATACATACCTAACTATTATACTTATAAAAAAAGGAGAATTGACCAATTTAAAAACTGTATTATTATTATATTACTTATCAATATATTTTATTTTTTATTATATTATTTATTATTATTTTTATAAAAAAACAAAAATTGCTGAATTGAAAAACTGTACGGTTATTTTATTACTTATTATTATTTTTTCAAATTTTTATAAAATGAGAAGGAAAATTGAAAATGTCTTTAACAGATACACCCGGGAACCAATTCGGATATACCCTTCGTAACAACCCGGGAACCAATTCGGACGTTTGGGAACCAGTTCAGGTACACCGATATATTTTATAGTTTCAAAAGGTCAATAGTTACTCAATAGTGTATGACAACAAACAAATCTATATTTAAAATTATCAATAAAATATCAGGAAACTCTTTCAAAAACCTGTAAGTCCAAACATATGTTTAGCCATGGCTGAAAAGTCACCAAGTTGCATGCTATTATTCAACTGCATAAGTTTTAGACCAAATTAAAAACTTAGGGGGAGAGCAAATGCTCTTTCTTTCCCCTCCCCTCGAGACGCCCATGTTTAATTTCAATAATTATATATATGGCAGTTCTGTACGGCTTAATACTATCATTATTTCGAATATTATTTAGCTAGTACATGGGAAACCGTAGTTTCACAATTTTCGCATATTCTTCGACGATTAAAAAGAACTTCAAAATTAAATAATATCATACACCCACTTTTGTCCACGGAGTGTGACATAACAACGCATATTTATGTGCAGAAATTAGTAGCAGACCCCAGCTGTTGCCTGCGTCTCTACAAGTAAAATAATTTCATGTACGACAAGCATCGGGAATTATGAGTTTCCGTGTCACGATTATGTACGCCCCGTTAGGATAGGTCAGGCCAGAGAGAACGTGATTTTCGTTCGATGCATGTCGAGGAGTTTAAAGACATGGATAACACGTTATTTTATCAACAAGTATGACTAGTAAAAGGAAATTTAATACTGATGGCCAAACACGTATTGTGTAAATGGGGGTTAATGTGATTATCTCTTTTCACACCATGATATCAAAATGGTATGATATTTTGTAGCAATTTAAACACGTATTGGACGTAAAATCTAACTGTCGTTCAATAGCTATTCATAGTAGACATACGTAGACGCACGCAGGACTCGGTTTCAGGTGCATGGAACATTTAGTTGGTCCAATATTTTAGTAAACAGCATGGTTTAAATTTATTATTATACTTACTTTATTTATATTAATTATTATACTTAATATTTTACTAATTATATAATACTATATATTTCATAAATATAAAGTTCATCAACACTTTGTGAGAGTGTGTGAATTTACTGGATCAACAAAAAACTATTGTTGATCGCTTCGATTGGCCATTGTTGGTATAGCTCATTTCGTTTAACTTTGTATAAGCCTATTTATTCGAATAGGTAATTATCACTTATTTAGTTTTCGATGATTAATAGTATCTAATGTTCCTTTTTCGCATTTAAGTAAAATTAAATGAAATAAGGACGAAGTCAACATGTATTTTGTTTGAACTCATAAACCGCGACAATTTATATAGATAGATAATAACTTTGGTATGTGCCGTGTTTAAATAGCATAAATTACTGGTCAGGATCAAAATAATAGTAGTTTAAATTTTGAATTATAGCTGAAATCAGATAATAAAACGAATATTATCTATGAAGATGCATGATATTTTCATTATTTTTAGATTCCGAAAAAAAGTGAAGAAGCAAGTGTTTTTACAATGTTATTTTTTCTCTGTATACTCTTTTTCGTATGGATCTACATATCCAAAAGTCTCGATCAGAACTATTTGAAATCGGATTTGTCTCTAGTTGGTACTTTAGAAAACTATTTTTTTAATTTCTCAATTCTTTATTTTTTTATTTTTTTTATTTATTTATTTTTTTTTTTGAAAAAACCACCCAAGAGTTGACAAAAAAGACTCGAAAACCATCATTTTTTTTATTCAAACTTTATGAAAATTTAAACATAGATAGAAAATAACATGAGAAATATTTTGGCGGAAAAAATTTTTAAAATATGAAAAAAAAATTTTGGACATTTTTCTAACACTTTTTTTCTCATTATTTTTTTTCCTTTTCTTTATTTATTAAATAAAAATAAAAGTAAAGTAAAGTAAAACATAGACATGAAAGCCGGACATACTTCGCATCATGGATATTCTTCGCTCTAAAGATCAAATACTCTTGGTGGGTGTGTTGAAAATGATAAATATTATAACTTTTTACATTATTAACTTCCTTCGTTCAGAATCATCTTATTGAATAAATTATTTATTTTTTCTTTAAAATTCTACGCACCCATCAAGAGTAACTAACCCGAGAAGCGACGATCACTTATATATTACAGCTGCAAATATACAGGGTGATCTACTATGCGTGCTCACCTAATTTTTTGACCGAAAAATTTAGATTTTTATTCGGAATATTTAAGTCACTATAAAAACTATGATTTCCATAATCCATTTTTTTCATGTCACCTTAAAGATGTCCTGTGGTGATACAAACTTTTTTTCAGATGGCAACGTCTTATTTTAAATACGGAAGTACTCGTATATTTTGGTTATTTTCTGTGCATTTTGATGTATTGAAATCAAAATTTGAATTAGAAGTTTTTGAATTATTCAAATTTAAGTATTAAGGAAAATAGTCTCTTGGGCACATAGTAGAGATATTATAACATTTGTTCTAAAACAAATGCTATTAATACATATTATGTATACAAATGTACATTATGAATTACGAGCTAAGAAAGATAGAGACATAATAGTAGATAAGTATTTATAACTTATTATCTTTCATAAACAAAAAGGTTAATAATTGCATTTTAGTTGTCATACAATTTACACTATGTACTATGTGCAGGATATTCGTGTTTGTAGAAAAATGTAGTCTAAGAACGTTTTGTCAAGTGTTCTTAATTTAAGTTTAATTGTATAGTTTCATGATTATTAGAAATCAATAACCATTATGAAAATTACAATGTACATAATATAGCTTATTGGTAATATATTGAGTATCTAAGAAGATATTTATTATATTATCCTTAAGCTGAATAAATTTCCACAGTTAAAATAGGGGGGGGTTGAAATTTGAAAAAAAAAATTGCATCAGCACAGGACATGCTTAAGGTGTCATGAAAAAAATGTTTTTAAAAACATAATTCTTTTAGAAAGTTGAACAATAAAAAAAAATCCAAATACTTATTCTATTTTTACGAAAAAAAAGTGGGATGAGCATTTTTAGTGAACCACCCTGATTTTTAGTAAAAATTAGTCCCGATTAGTGCATGTTCTTTTACAATATCTGTGATAGTTGATTTTCCCTCCTGGAACAAAAAAGTGAATTCTCGAAAAAAACAACCATAGTTACAGTAGCTAGAAGATATCTAACTATAAAACTAGAAAATCAAGGATCTAAGCATTAATTACTTGTCATTAGAACCTCCCCTCCAAAAACATTTTTTACTTTATATACTTTAATATGTATTATTATTTTTCATGAATTATTTCAAAATTTATTTTTCATGGTACTGAAAAATAAATTTGTTTCTAACAAAAAAAAAAGCCGCAAATACTTCGCACGATGGGTGTACTTCGCAAGACGGGTGGCATTCTCTTGACGGGCGTATTAAATTTTAAAGAAACGATAAATCATTTCTTCAGTAAAACGATTCTGAACGAAGGAAGTTAATAATATAAGAAAAAAATGTCCAAAATTTTTTTTCACATTTTCAAAA
>JAIPRM010008838.1:0-15433 GCA_025469315.1 Stegophylla sp. TES_Ste_2020
TCTTATATTATTAACTTCCTTCGTTCAGAATCGTTTTACTGAAGAAATGATTTATCGTTTCTTTAAAATTTAATACGCCCGTCAGGAGAATACCACCCGTCGTGCGAAGTATGTCCGGCTTTTTTTTTTTATTATTACTTATGTTTACTATGTGTGTGTGTGTGTGTGTGAATATCGCGTAGACTTTTACTTAAATGTTTGGTTATAATAATTCTTGTAAATAATTTATGTATAAAAGTATTATGAGACGGGTGCCTACATTTACTACATATTACTCTAGGGTTTTAATGAAATAATTTTGCACAACAAAGTTTGCGTTGCTCAGTGTTGTTACATCGTTGCCAATCACACACACACACACACACACACAGACACACACTGCTCACGCGCCACAGTTAACATGCTTTCACAATTCATTGATATCATTATCTCCAAACGCAATTCAAGCCTCTAGGGTCCAGAACGATAGTTTGGGACTCGAATAAATTTTGTCAATTTACGACTGGCGGCTCGTTTAAGACTCGGTATTTATGTTCCCTAGTGATTGTACTAGAACTGCAGTGAGAATTTTAAAAGCTAAATAATTATGAAATTCTATCGAGATTTTAGACGCCTATATATAGTTATAAATTTTCAAACTTTTAATCGAAATCATCTTTTTAAAATTAATTTTATATTAACCAAATAGAATAAATCGATGGGTAAATGGTAGAATTATGTAATAATTTTTTGAAAAAAAAAAAAAAAATGAAATACAACAGGTGAAATATTGAGGAAATCGGATTTTTATGAATTAGATTTAATCTGTTTAGAAGGTGTACTTTAGGGAGGGTGGTGAAGGGTCTTTAATTTCATATACATATATTCTTAGATGAAAGAAGAAGCTAATGTTTCGACAATGATAGTTTTTTCTTTTTATGAAATTACTTTTTATACAAAAATACTCATCCAAAAGGTTTATACAACAATTTATTTTCCATAAAAAATCATATTCTGGTGGGACTTTAAAGAAGTAATTTTTCCAAATTTAATTAATTTTCAGAAAATGAGAAAAAATGCATAAAATGTAATAATAACGGCAAAATTTTCGTGTCATACAAATTCTAACTATAAACAGTTATGAAAAAAAAAGGAGAGTGAAGTTATATTAAATTTTCAACTAATTATATCGAGAATTCTGAATTTTATGAGACAAAACATTACGAAACGCATGGTAATTTCAAAATTCTATATTTATCTCGAAAGCGTTCAAATCATATACATTTCAGTATTACACTACCTATTGTTATAAATGGGTGAAAATTTTGAGTTTCTAGTCCTTCTAGTTTTGGGGATTACGGCTAAATAACTAATATCAATTTCATGAAAATCTCGTTTACTGCGCATTTGGTCGTTTTTACTAAATTTTTCCTTGTTTTTGGAAAAAGTATTGAGAATTTCGAAAAACAACTTGAAGTACATTGGGGATGAAATTTCTAATCTAAAGAGTTACTTTATGAAAAATGTGATTAAAATTGTATGAAATGAAAAAAACTTACAAAACACGAAATAATTCCAATATTTTCAAAATTATACTTAGCTTAAAATAATTGGTTAAATATATTTAAAAATTGTATGTTGTATACGCGTGATTATTTTTAGTAGTTAGTAAAAGTTTCAAGTTTCTAATTCCGTTGATAATGAAGCTATGTTAAAAAACTAGAAACAATTTTATGAATATTCAGGTAGGTAATGGTATATTTTACGAAATTTTGGTTAATTTTCCCATACACTCAGAAAAATGTCCTTACAAAAGTACCAATCAGATGAAATTTCCTATCTAAAAAGTTACTGAATGAAACTATTAGATTAGTATTTCTATTCTAAAAAATGTCTCTATACAAATCAAAAAAAAAATAAATAAATAAAAACTAAAAAATATACAGATTTGTAAAATCAATACATTTTTCGCTCGGGTGAAAATCTAAAAAATTAAAAATATTACAAAATTAATTTGGCATAAAATAATATTTTTACCAAGGTATGTGTTTAGTTCATAATATGTGTTAAATGATAACGTATTTTATATTTATAAATTATTAATAAAAAAATGGCCAGAGATAGCCCAAAAATGATTTGTTATATATTATAATAAAGATCGAGTAAGTGAATGAAAGAGCATAATTTAAACGTATTTTGAGTAATAATAACAATAAATCTTAACGCGTACAAGCAATATTATAACGTATTTAATTGACATGAATTTATTTATAGAGTTTATTTTCCTTTCGAGTTTCGATTTACTTATTTGTGCAAGAATATACCTTTAAACAATTTTTAAAAAATTTGTCATCCCTCTAAATCGTTGAAAATTTTCCACCAGTTTATTGTAACCCTTCAGATCGGTTTCATACATGAAATGTATAAATAATCGTAAAAAAAAAAAAAAAAAGAAACAATACTTTCTTTGCTCCACTGGGAATTTAAAATTAGTCACAAAACAAAAAAAAATAAGATCCTCAAATTTTCAAAACGAATTAACTTTAGGACGACGAAATCATTCGAATTAATAAAAGTAGTAACACCACAGACCCTACGGGTCAGCCTGCAAAGTGGTGGGTGCAGTTGACAATTATAATTATTATTGTTACGAGTGGGGTTGACAACGATTAAAATTTAAAAAAAAAACCACCCCCGTTCATCTCGACTCGTCATTTAATATGGTGGGGGCGTACGATATAAGCAAAAAATAAAAATTAAAAACAAAATAAATCACGCACGAGCTGTGCGCTGTGCGGACGGAATTTAAAGAAATAATAATAATAATAATGTCTTTGGGAGTTTGAAATGTGTCCGCAGTTCATATCACACCGAATTTAAGCACAAAATTTTTATATTTAGAGGATTATTGCATATTTGGTAAAATAAATGCATACGACATGCATATTAAATGGAATTTTAATAAATCAATTTTACCAAAGAAAAAAAAATCGTTGACAATGTCTCTCTTATCCATGACTAAATATAGCTATCCAGCCATGAGAGCACGTATCATAATATTATACTCCCGAGTCCTGGATCCTGGCATGCTAATCTAACGTCTAACCTCAATCTCAATCAAGTGTACTTGCAGTGTGTATTGCTTTATTTTAAAATTTTGTTTTTGGTAAATTTCTTACAAAAAAAAAAAGGCAAAATGCCAAAAACGAAGTATAATTTGATGTATTGGACATAATGAAAAAATTGAATGTAATTAAATGTTACTTTAAAATATCTGCTAAAAGACTTTTTTTTTTTTTTTAGTTTTAAGTAATAGTAATTTTAAGTGGTCTTGATTTTTTAAGGTTTTCTGAGAGTTTTAGATTAATCTAAATGGTCTTTGTATGCAAAACTTGCAATTTAAGTTTTTTTCGTTTGATTGTTTATTTTGGTTGTTAAGTTTTCTGAAAGTTTCGAAAATGTTATTTTGATACGTCTTAATACATTTTTATTTCAAAAGTGTGTTGAAATTTTAAATATTTTTTTTTTTTGTTTCTGATAAAACGTTTAGTACTTTTCTTGGAGTAAGTGTTTTTTTTTTTTTTCAAATGATACTTTATAAGTTATGACAAAATGCGCATATAATATGTAATTGCATATTTAGCCATTTTTTTTTTTTTTTCTCTGCATATTTGCATCATACATTTGACCTTTTTTTTAAAATGCATATAAATCCGTGTCTCCACTCGTAGGCATCGACGGGGCAGAATCCTAAAACCCAAAACGAGAGGAACAATTCGACCGTTGTTGTCTGCCACCGTGAATATTTATATTATTATTATTATTTAATATTATGTCAGCCGTCGTCATTGCAGCGCGAGGAACAACGGACGACGACGACGACTGGGATATTACACCCCTGTCCGATTTTAAAAGCACGATAACGACATTAACAACAACAACAACAACATATTATTATTATTCCGAAAACAAAATAAATCATTTTCCGTCGCAGCGACTGCACATTATGGAAATATATTTCGTCCCTCTCCCCCACCCCCCCAACCCCGAATAATA
Organism: Stegophylla sp. TES_Ste_2020; assembly: GCA_025469315.1. Classification (NCBI taxonomy): domain Eukaryota; kingdom Metazoa; phylum Arthropoda; class Insecta; order Hemiptera; family Aphididae; genus Stegophylla; species Stegophylla sp. TES_Ste_2020. Next base: position 4,036 of record JAIPRM010008838.1, read on the forward strand.
ATATGCGATTTATTTTCATAATTTCAAAGCGAGTACACGCCGCTCGGGATCGCGAAATATCATTCGTAATAATTCGAAAGAATGGGAGGGGGGGGAAATGTTGCGAGCCCGTTAAAAGTTCCGAGAACCGTGGTGAATAAACCATTAGTAAGTAAAAAAACAAAAAAACAAAAAAAAAAAAAATGTTTTTTGAATACAACGGTTTTTTTTACCCACATTTACAAATTACCTTTTTATACGGTTCTCTTTCTGTTGCTCGTTGTCAATATAATATTTTATTGTTTGTTTTTACAATTCTTTTTTAACCTAGTGAATACATTTACGAAAACATAATATTTGGTTTCCAAAAAGGGTGATTTTTTTTTGTATTGTATATACGTACTGTATATTTGTAAATATTACTGTAATTTTGGTCATTTTATTAATTTATTTAATTTTGGGTGAATCTTTAATGGCGTTATTTTAGATTGTGATTTTTCGAAATTCTCAAAATTTGAAGAAAACTACCCAAACTTTTTTTTTTTTAATCCAAACTTTATGAAAATAAAAATGTAGGTAGACAATAATATAAAAAATGTGTTTTGGAAATTTCTTCTAGCACTTTTTTATCTCATCATGCTGTTCCCTTAGTGGGGTATACAACTAATTGAATACAAAATAATTTTTTTTTTTTTTTTTGTAATTAACTTCATAATTTTTAAGTAAAACTGTCTTTTATTAACTGAAGATCCACTCAGAATCGTTTTACTAATTTTATCATTTCTTTAGAGTTTAAAACATACTCAAAATCCCATCCGAGGAGCGAATAACACCTATAGTACGAAGTATGTTCGGATTTTTTAATGAAGTTATTACGGTTGATGGCATTTTTTAATGTTCTTTTAACGTTATTATATTTAGTTTTAAATTATTTACATAACTGGTGATTATCATTTAAATATTTAATTCTTACAGCTCTTGAAAATGTTTGAATATTTGTTTTGTTAGTGGCATAATTATTCTCACTGATAATTAAGACTAAAGCAAAATATATAAAAAGGCGGACATATTTCGCGCCATGGGTATTCTTCGCTCCTTGCGTGGGATTCTCTTGATGGGTGTATTAAATTTTGAAGAAACGATACATCATTTCTTTAACAAAACGATTCTGAACGGAGCTTCAGTTTATATAAGACAAATTTACTTGAAAATTATAAATTTTATTAATTTTACAAAAAAAAAATATTTTCTACTCCAGCCTGTATGATATTATCATTGTTATCACAAATACCACTATTAATTGAGAATAGAGAAAAGAAATTTTGATGAGATAAAGTGTTAAAAAAAATTTGTAAATATACTCCAGATTTCCCGTATTATTTTTTATCTAAATTTTAATTTTCATAAAGTTTAGATTAAAAAAGATTTTGTTTTTGTTTTTTTTTTTTTCAAGAGATTTTTGAAGAATGACTTCTTAAAATTACCATCGTCTAGAGGATATTTGTAATTCAAAAAGTTACTAGCCGAAACTTTTTGACAAGTATTTCTACACAAAAAATAAAAAGCCGGACATACTTCGCACGATGGGTGTACTTCGCACGACGGGTGGTATTCTCTTGACGGGCGTATTAAATTTTAAAGAAACGATAAATCATTTCTTCAGTAAAACGATTCTGAACGAAGGAAGTTAATAATATAAGAAATTTTGGGTAGTTTTTTCCAAGAAAAACATTGAAGAATTCAGAAATTCAAAAAATGACCTCTTTAAAGTACAATCTAGAGGCGAATCGGGTTTCAAAAAGTTATTGATCGAAACTTTTGGACAAGTATTTCTATACGAAAAGTTGTACACAGAAAAAAATAAAAATAAAAAAAAATAAAAAAATAAACATCATTGTAAAGAGATTAGCTTTTTTCGTTCAGACTCTAAAATGTTCTCCGTCAAATTTTCCAATTAATATATAATACGCATAAATCGAAATATTTTGGCACTCGTTTCGCTTCGGTGACCGCAGTTCGATTCAATGTTATTATTATAAATTTTAAAACAATGATAAATGAAGAAATTAAAAAAAATAATAATAACTTATTAAATTACAAAAAAAAAGTTGAGATATTCGGATATTTTTCGAATACGGCAAAATGAATACGATGAACTCGGTTTACACTTGATTTTTGGTTTGAAATTAAAACGTTCTATTGAAATAAATTACTATAGAAATTACTATCGAATATTAATTCGGTTTGAATACTATTGTTTTGTTACTAAAACGTGAATTCTTATTGTCTAAAATAATTTTTAAATGAAATTTTTATGCGTTATGATGCGTGTAGCATGTGTATTTGATGATATTGAACGTGGACGAAATGTAAAATGTGTGTTAAATTCGCATTTGAAGCCTAAAAATCCGCATTTTAATATTATTATTATGTGAAATATTCAAAACGAAATAATAATTAATAATGTTTAAACAATGCGTTGTTCGTAAAATTAATAAATTTCACTACAGTTCAAAACCGTTAGGCCATAATAATAAAACACAAAAAAAAAAAAATTAATTTTATTTAAAAAATGAGTTTTTAGAGTCAAACTTTTTTTTTTTTACATAATTGAATCATATTCAAATGAAATATCGTATTCGAGTTTAACGATGCCAGCGACATTGAAATCGTAAAATGTACAAAACGAGAACCATTGTACGTCCAACCATTGTTGTGCGGTAGTAAATTTAGCTAGATAAAAACTTCATGTCCTATTTGAAAATATCTAAACAAAAATGGACGTTTCATTTTCATCTAAATGAATAATTTATCTTTTATCTTTAAGTGAATTCATCGAGATTTTCTCAAAATTTACACTCTGCACTCAGCTATGTTATCATTCAATATGATATCATATTATTATAATAAATATAATAAAATACATTTTAAGTTTCAATTAGCTATTATTCTATACTTACCATAACTTGAAAGATGCTAAAAATTTTGTAAAAATTAGATGTCACTTTTTAACATTTTAAATTTTTAGTTTTGATAACTATTTATTATAAGTGACGTACTTAAGGGAAACTCCATAAGTGGGAGCCTCGGATGATTACCCTCTTAAATCCACTCCAAACCCCTCCATCAAAGGAGGGTATTATTAATCCCTAAAATGTTTTTTTTTTCTATCTTCGCTAATGCACATTAGGTGCATCCCCCCCCGCACGAGAGCTATTTACCTTTGTATATTTGTAATATTAGCATTCCGAAATAATTTTTAAAAAAAAAACATAGTTCGAATAAATAAATACAAATTTTTCATTAAAATCATTACATTAATATTATTCACTTGCTTTTACTAATGATGAACAACATTATTTAAAGAGTTTACAAAAAAAATACTTCAGTCATGTACTACTATTTACATTTAGAACAGGAAATGTGTGTTAAATTAAATGTACAAGTAGTTCTAAAGTTAATTAATAAAATCCACAGAAAATAAATATCATCGATATTTTGACTTGTCTGTAACCGTCAGGGAAAGAAATATCGATTAAATATATTTAAAATTAATAGGTATTTAAATGTATTAAATTAAGGTTATACAAACGAGTCGTAATGAATTACTTGACTTTTAGATTAGACTGTTCTATTTTTAACTGAATATTATTGGATACTTATTAAAAAGCTTTATTATTTCTAAGTTTATAGTGAGATATTTCTTATTTTGTCTTCCTCGAGTAACGCTCAGGTACGTTTAAAATATCTGCCGCTTATTTTTAATGAACAACGTTGACATTTAAATATTTATTAACTACTTTAATAATGGATACAAATTAATTGCATATTGATTTCGTGAGATAGCAATTATACTGGGGATCCCATTCGTCACGTATTTTATGCGTTTGTCCCTTATTCGAATAAAACGTCTCGATAAAATAGTCCGAAATAACACTTTTGTACCACATTTCGCGTGATCCGTCCCATTATGTATGTATCTTATTTCAAAGTTATTTGAACAATCATTAATTAATGATTATTAATAAATAGTAATAATAATAATAATAGCTATATGACAATTTTATCATTTGATTAAAATAACTAAACAATTTTATGATGGATATACCAATAGTAACTTATTATTTGTTTTAATTACCTATATTGTTTATATTATTTTTTTCATACTTTAACATATTATTAGAAAGCCACCTTATAATTTGTTTTAATTATATTTGTTTCCTTATATATATATAATAAAATATAGTATTGTATTAGTGAGAGAAAAAGTCACTATAAATCATCAATCATCGTGTTCATTGAGGTAACGTTACCAAGAATTTATAAAAGCAATGTTACATTACTATATTTAATTTTGTCATATGTAAATTTTCAAACATAGTTATCATACTAGTAACTTGGTCGACTAGTTTCAGTTTTATTTCAGGTACAAAAACTCGGTATCTATTTAAAAAGTAGAAATAAATTTTTGTGTGATCGAATTATATATATTTTTAATTTTGAATTTGAAAGACGATCCCCCACTCTAAATGAATCTCTATTATATATAAAATAAAATTATGAGAATTATAAGTATGATCTAAATTCTAAAACGTCCAGAATTTTTAATAAATTATTTTTAATAATAAATATGGGGAATCCCAAAATTAGGACGTAGTTTTTTTAGAGTAAAAAGTAAATTACATTTCATGTGTCACAGCGAGCATCTATCGCTTTTGTTGTATATTTCAGTGTTCAAGACAAGCATTAACAATTCTATTTATAATAACCCGCGGCCATATATTTACCTAAATGAAGCATTGAAATGGAATACGCTTAGAGTGACCTATTGAAAAGAATCAAATTACCGATCGGATCACTGATAAGGAGGAACTGTTATCATACTTTAAAATTAATGTTATTGTAGTAAGTGTTATTATTGTAAATGGTACCGACCAAATAAGAAAAATAATTATATTTTTCTCAAAATGGTCACTCATCTTAGCGTATTCTATTTGATTGCTTCAATTCACTACACGCAACAGTATACGGTATATATAGCATATTTATGATTTATAAATATGCTCTACTTACGTCTAGACCAGTGGTACTCAACCGGTGTGACGCGCCGCCGCGGCACACTACTGTGCCGTGAAATCGACTAGGTGTGCCGCGAGAAAAATCTGATATTTGTCATTATATTATAATTATTATATTTTTGTCAAATGTGTGTGTGCATATTGGCAAGTTTAACGTTTATTCGATTAATAATATTTATTATAATAACTATACTTGTGTTTTTAGTTCATTTCATATAGTTAAAGTAAAATTTACACAATTGAATTCTCTTCTCTTTTCTTATACCAACGTCCTAGTAGACTATTAATTATTCAAATAATAACACCAATTGATAAAATTGTGGCTATTAAATGTGCAGATTAGACAATATATGTGTAGGCAAACTCTACAGTGTACAGTTTTAACTCAGATGGATGTCTTTAGCGATAACTAATGCCCTCTTATGGTTACCAAAGTAATTGTTGTCAAGTGCGTGAGTGTGCCGCGAAAATTTATAGCTTATAATAGTGTGCCGTGAACCAAAAAAGGTTGAGAACCACTGATTTAGGATGAGAGCTAAACACAACCTAATTTTATTGGAGTTATCTAGTTTTAGATTCTGAACGAAGTAAAGAAGCTAGTGTTTTTACAATGATGTTTATTTTTTTTTTCTGTGTACAACTTTTCGTATGGAAATACTTGTCCAAAAGTTTCGATCAATAACTTTTTGAAACTAGATTTACCTCTATATTATACTTTAAAGAGGTCATTTTTTGAATTTTTCAATTCTTCAATTTTTTTTTTTTTGGGGAAAAACTACCCAAAAAACAAAAACGACACGGAAACCATCATTTTTTGATCCAAACTATATGAAAATTTAAACATAGATAGAAAATCATATAAGAAAGATTTTGGCGCAAAAAAGTTTTGAAAATGTAAAAAAACGATTTTGGACATTTTTGTAACATTTTTTTTTATCATTTATTTTTTATATTATTAACTTCCCTCGTTCAGAATCGTTTTATTGAAGAAATGATTTATCATTTCTTTAAAATTAAATACACTCGTCAAGAGAATCCCACCCGTCGTGCGAAGTATGTCCGGCTTTTTTGCTCTGAATTTTTTTATTTGTTATTAATAAATGTCGAAAACATTAGCTCCGGAGCCATCTACAGGTTTTTCAGCGGAAAAAAAAAACAGGCAGCTCGAATTACGTTATAATTCCTATGTGGTTGATTGGATTTTTCTTTTTCTTGTAAGGATATACTAATACAATTTTTCTTAATCTGAAACGGAAAAAACTCCATTTTCAAAAAAAAAAAATGGAGCTTTCTGGTTTTTGAACGGACCTCTTCATGTAAAGTCAGTCATATTTTACACTATAGATGTGACCAGATATATTTAGCATGGAGCACAAGTGAAATAATTTTTTGTACATCATTCATCCCTTAAATTGTTTTCTCAAAACCTTAACTGCATGTAAAATATATTTTTAATAATTAATAATAATAATATTGCAGAAAAAAAAACAGATACGTTATAATATGCTGAGTGTAGCGAAATGGCTAATGGTTTTTGCAATATTTTTTATTTTTTAGCAATAAAACTAATACAAACATTTTGTCCGGCTACTTTATAAATAAGAACTAGGGTCTAAATTAGGGTGACCATATTTAGAAATTTAGTCAACTCGCGATATAACGAATGAAACTACCGGTCCCTTGAAAATATCGCGATGTAACGAAAAAAATTTTGGACCCCTCGATATAGCGAAGCTTTTTTGATCAAAACTCTAACGATGTAACGAATTTTTACAAGTTTTGAGTTTGCTATTGCGAATTTTTAATTTTAATATTAAAATACATGCTGGGCGTTCAAAACTGATACGCGTGTTTTCCCCACCCCGTACCGCGATCGTTCTCTAAAAATACTTGCGATGTAACACAACCGTCACTGCTGGCTACAACTCGTTTGCGTACATTTACCCCTTTTTAAAACTCGTTTGCGCAAAAATACACAACTCGATTGCGCATATATGACGAAAATCCCAAGTGTCAGAAATCGTTTGCGCACACATTTTCCTTCTCACTTTAACAGACTTAGGACTGTCTGTTTCAAACAAGCGTAATTAAAAATGTGTGTGTGTGTGTATGTGTGTGTGTGTGTGTGTGTGTGTGTGTTACATAAATCATTATAATATCATTACAGTAATGTAAATATAAAAATATTAATTATGAATTTATAATTATCAATATTAAAACATCGTTTTCCTCACCGAGATTCAAAAATATTAGAAATTTCTGCGTTCATATTAAAGTTTACGTTGTTAACACAGTGATTACCAGTGTACTGAACACTGCCGTCCATACGTCCTACTGGAACTATACTAAAAGTTGTTTGGTAAACCTAAATTTATGATATAATCTACAGTCTACACAGTCGATTGTAAGATAATATATTTGATAATTTGTACTGCTGTCTGTGACGATATATGAGGCATCTAGTTTCAAAACCAGCTAAAAAAGATCATTTTTTCAAAATGGATTTTTTTTAATTTTCCAAATATTCACACTATATTTCATAGCTGGTAAAAATATTGAACATCAAACAAGGCTATAATCGATAATAAATGAGGACAGAAAATTGTGGTTAGTATCAAAACCAGCCATCTAACGATGTTTATTTCAAATCAAGCCATAATGAAACACATGTTTTCATCTTCTCTGGTAATAGTACTCAAATTTTTTCAGTTTTCGTGAAATTAAGTATTAACTATAATTAAGTTCTACTTGGTTATTATTTTTTACTTAGGTAATTATATACATAAAATTCAAAATGTTTTGTATTTCTTAAATTTTCCAGTGTTTGTTTCAAAATCACATATATAAAGTCAATTTCAAAACCAGCCATAAGTGAAAAAAAAAAATTAAATTGTTGGTTTCAAAAATAGCCATATGCTTAAATTCACAACAAAACCAGCCATTTCAAAACTATAAATTTATTTAACTCTTGTAATAATATTTTTACAAAATATATTTTCACATACAATATGTGTACCATTTCATATTTATTTTAAAATTATAGACCAAGTATTTTACGTTATTTTCGTTTTTTGTTGCTTCTGAAAAATTTCGAAAATTGCTTGTAGCTGGTTTTGAAACTAGACGCCTCAAATTATGTATACATGTGTCATGTGTGTGAATATGTCGTCGTGCGCAAACGAGCCGTCGATTTTCAGGTAAACGACTGATATCGTCATGCGCAAACGAGTCGTCGATTTTCAGGTAAAAAATTTTGAATGTGAGCAAACGAGTTGCAGCGGTCACTCCGTCTATTGAGTTCCGGAAAGTGGACATCGGCCGCGAGAATCGCGAATTATTTGTATTATTATAAACAGCAACTGGCCAATTAAAAACCATAATTAATTAGATGATTAGATAAACCATCCCAGTGGCGCACCCAGAGGGGGGGTTAAGGGGTTATAACCCCTCCCGAATTTTTTTTTTTCAGTATTGCGTTTATTACGTGTATTATTGTATTAATAACGTTTGTGTGTAAGCTAATCTGTTTTCAGAACATTTTCATTATTTAATGTGCCTCTACACATTATGTTAAAAAATCAGTCTTTCAATTACCTGGACACTGTAGTAGTTATCTTGTTTTAAATCCTTTTTACCGCTCAACTGTCCAATTTCAATTTTGTTTTTATTCTAAATTATAATTAATTTTTTGATTCTTAAAACAACAGTATAAATCGTTTTGTGCCGTAGTCATATAAAATGGTATCCAATTTTGAAAAAAATATGAAAATTAATTTTTCTTTAAAACCTTTAATCCCAAGTTAGGTTTTTATGTCAAATTGAAGAATAGTTTTGATTTACGAAGCGTTATGACGCTGTATAACCTCATTTTACTTTAGTTTTACTGTAATAATTATTAGAGAAACTATTTTCAAAACATAAAGAACAAATGATTTCCTCTAATTTTGGTGCGTGATATCGTTTTTAAAATTTTTATTACCTTGGGCTCTAAAAATTTGTAATTTTCGGTAGGTGGTAAGTAAATTTGTTCTATTTTACTTTTAATATACCGTTTTATTTTAGGGGTTAACTAGCTGTTACAGTGGTTTAGCAATCCAACAGATAGTCATCTGTAATTTATGTAGTTCGCAATGATATAAAGTGGTTGATTTAAATTTTTTAATAATCCTCTCAGAAAAAAAATCCTGAGTGCGCCACTGAACCGTCCACTGAGACCGTCAGCGCGCCGTTCCGTAAACGCGATCGGTACGTTCTCTCTTGTTCCTGCTTTCGTCGGCGATACAATGCGTGGCTAGGAACACCTCTCAAAAGTCGACACATGGATCACAATCGTGGTAATACAAATAATTTTCATATTTTTTTTTCATACATACCTTGGCCAGTATCCCCCCTCCCAATATTTATACTTTTGTACAGACGTCCGTTTTTTTTTATTTTATAAATACACTCATTGTCCAACGAGACAATGATTGTGTGCCTCAACCAGGTTACCCCGTCGTGGTTGTAATGTGTAAGGTACATATAAACAGCCCCTGGTTTGAGTCTCCAGAAAAATGTATATATGTATATGTAATGTGTGTGAATTTGTTTATGTATGTGTATATCCTTTCTCATAACAAAACAAATAGTTTTTATGCCATAATGGCTTTTCTTTGTTATAATCTAATTATTTTTTTTTCTTCTTCAATAATAAATTAATTAATATTATTTATCCCAAACCAACAGTTTTAGATTCTGAACGAAGTGAAGAAGCTAGTGTTTTTACAATGATGTTTATTTATTTTTTTATTTTTAAATTTTTATTTTTTTTCTGTGTACAACTTTTCGTATGGAAATACTAGTCCAAAAGTTTCGATTAATAACTTTTTAAAACTGAATTCGCCTCTTGACTGTACTTTAGAGAGGTCATTTTTTGAATTTCTCAATTCTTCAATTTTTTTTTTTGGAAAAAACTACCCAAATTTTGACAAAAACGACTCGGAAACCAACATTTTTTGATCCGAATTATATGAAAATTTAAACATAGATTGAAAATCATATAAGAAAGATTTTGGTGCAAGAAAATTTTGAAAATGTGAAAAAAAAATTTTGGACATTTTTTAACATTTTTTTATTTTTCATTTATTTTTTATATTATTAACTTCCTTTGTTCAGAATCTTTTTATTGAAGAAATGATTTATCATTTCTTTAAAATTCAATACACCCGTCAAGAGACTCCTACCCATCGTGCGAAGTATGTCCAGCTTTTTTTTTTTTTTTACTTCCTAAAATATCTTGTGAAAATCCTACATACCCTGACCACCGTGTTTCGGTTGTAGGTTGGCGACCTTACCAAAGCCGTCATAATATAACACTCCACCCGAACCGTAAGGCAAGGCCAGGTCGAGATGTTATATGTACAATATTATGTTTCTAGTGTATAACGCTATGAAAAATATATAAAAATAAATATGTTACTATTATGAAGTTTTTATGGTGATTATCATACGATAGTATACTTGAGAACAGTATCGCAATTAAAATAAAACCCATGTCGATTAGTGGCTTCGCGAAAAATGCGCGAATATATGTACATACCCACGTATTTGTTTTTTATTCGTTTAAATTTTGAATTTTTCTTAAAATCTCGTTATAACCAATTTAAAATAGGTATATTCTTTAGATATAACGAAATTTTTTCTCGGTCCCTTGAAATTCGTTATATCGCGAGTTGACTGTATAAAAAACGGCACCAATAATTTTGTCAGAACTCTGAAAGAATACCTCATAAAATTATTTCGTAATTACATTGTATAATATCTTTACAATAACAATAAGCAGTGTTGTGCTTAGATAAAAAAAAATATCTAGATAAAGATAAGGTAAATCAAAATGAAATTATCTAGATAAAGATAGATACTGCAAAAATGATATTTATCTAGATATAGATAAAAAAAATCATCTATATTGAGATAAAATTTTTTTTATATTAAATATTAAATAATAAGTACTTAATCAAAACAAAATGTACTCAACATTTTTTTAAGCTAGTGTTTTTAAATGATCATTTTTTTAGGTAAACTTGTTCAAAAGTTTCAAACTTTTTTCAGAATATTGTAGTTTGTATTTTACATATTGGTAAATGCAATTTTTAAGAATCTTACATATACTGATATACATATTAGGATTCTTAAAAAGATTTTTAAGAATCTTACATATACTGATATACATATTTATCTAGCGTGACCACGTCCGGGGGACGGGGCACGCGGGAAAAAGTGGAACCTGGTTCCGCGGCTTCCTCAACGTCGCTTACCTCCTCGTGGTGTAGATGGGCAACGAGAATCATTACGATTATCGG
>JAIPRM010008839.1:0-15433 GCA_025469315.1 Stegophylla sp. TES_Ste_2020
TCATCAGCAAACATCAAAATATTTACTGAACTATCTAAGATAAGAGGAAGATCATTAATGAAAATAAGGAAAAGAAGTGGTCCCAAATGAGATCCTTGAGGAACTCCCGAGGTAACTGCATATTCATATTGGAATAGTGAAAAGAAATTTTAACTACTTGAGTTCTATTACAAAGATAAGAAGATAACCAATTTAAAAAATTTCCATCAAATCCAAAATTTTTTAACTTAAAAACTAATAAAGAGTGACTGACTTTATCGAACGCCTTTTAAAAATCAGTATATATTGAATCAACCTGATAACCTTGATCAAGACTGTTGAGAATAAAATTTTTATAAACTAATAAATTAGTATTGATAGAGTGCTTAGGTAAGAAACCATGCTGAGACAAACTAATGCTATTCGATAATAAATTTGAAATTTTTTATTCATTGGCAACTGAACGTCAAACATAGGTATAAAAACAAAACATTGCATTATAATATCATAATAACAAAATTAGGGTGTGAATTATTGTTTGAAGGGTGTGTATAATTTTAAAGAAATGATAAATTATTTCTTCAATAAGACGATTCTGAACGAGAGAAGTTAATAATATAAAAAACAATAATTATAGTCGTCATTTTCAACACACACCCACCAAGAGTATCTGACCCGAAGAGCGAAATATATCCGTGGTGCGAATTACGTCCGGCTTTCTTGTCTTTACTTCACTTTTTCTTATCTAATAAATAAAGGGGGAAAAACTAAATGAGAAAAAAAGTATTAGAAAATTGTCCAAATTTTTTTTTCACATTTTCAAAATTTTTTCGCTCCAAAATGTTTCTCACATTAATGTCTATTTATGTTTAAATTTTCATAAAGTTCGGATAAAAAAATTATGGTTTCCGAGTTTTTTTTTTTTTGTCAAATTTTGGGTAGTTAAAAAAAAAAAATTGAAGAGAAATTCAAAAAATTACCTCTGTAAAGTGTCAACTAGAGGCAAATCCGGTTTCAAAAAATCATTGATCGAGACTTTTGGATAAGTATATCTATACGAAAAAGTGTTTACAGAAAAATAAAATAAAATAACAAAATAAACATTATTGTAAAAACTTTTCAGTTCAGAATCTAAAAGTTGTGTTTAGACGAAAACAAAATCTGGATGTATTTCGCACCGTGAGTATTCATCGCTCCTAGGATGACGGTACTCTTGGAGAGAGTGTTTAATTTTGAAAGGCACGATAAATCAACTGATTTAATAACACTGACTATGAACAGAACATCAGTTAATTGCACACAACCACACGGAACCACACGATACTTGTGAAGAGTAAAATCGATTACAATTTATTTTATATATTTTTATTTTTACGTAAATTCTGAGTGAAGCGAAGACATATGTGGTTTTTACAATGATGTATATTTCTTTTCTGTCACTTTTTTGTATGGAAATACTTGTCCAAAAGTTTCGATTAGAAACTTTTTGAAACAAAATTTGCCTCTAGAAAGAATTTTTTTTTTCTCAATAGTATTTTCAACATTAACAATAATACGTATGATAAATGTTTTGAAGACGATTTAATAAAGACATGTTTTAAGAAAATGTTTAACATGTGAAAATTGTATTTATTAATTTTTTTTCTTTTCTTAGTTAATAGTGAAATATAAAAATGACTGAGAAAAATATAAAATTTTTTCGTTATAATAACCATCTTTATAATTTTTAAGCAAAATTGTATTGAGTAAACTGAAGCTTCACCCATAATCGTCTTATTGAAGAAATGATTTCTCGTTTTTTCAATAATTTTTTTGATTTTTTCAAAATTAACTCAAAGATACAATCAAATGTCGAAAAATTATAAACGTTAAGTACAAATTATAGCTGCACAGATTCGCGTGTTATCAAACGTTACACATTTTGAGTGAGGAATGAATCGTCAAAAACAAAATATGGAAAAAACAAAAGAAAAAGTCATTGATATCAGGCTTTATAGACTTGTGTTATCATTATGAGTTTAAAATAATCTAATGATTCATCTATAGGCACGAGATAATTCGTGGGCATGAGAAGGTCATGGGGAGAATCACGGTTTAACCCTCACACACACATTTTCGTAACGTTTCGGTGGGGCGAAAACGGTGTGGAAAATGAGTGTGAAAAAAAAAAATGCAAGTAAACTAAAAGGTCATCATTTTGTAAACAAAAAACATCCTAAGGCCTTGATCGTGGTATTGTTGTGCCGGCGGTGTGCAATTGGCAAAAATAAACATTTCATCCGCTGTAAATAGAGACAGTGAATGGCGTTTGCATGATTTGCGCGTGTGACTCAACGCTAGATTTCCGACACTGGGATATTAAAAATAACCTCTCGAGATTTACGATTTTTTCGCTTTCCAACGCGCGTAGTTTTGGCAATTTTTCAAAACGGATTCGGCGCAAACGACAACAGGCCCGTACGGACTGTGCGACCAACGGATGTCGTACAGTGTTTATGAGTTACGGATAATATGTGATTGACGGCGTTTAATTAATTATATTATATTATTTATATGTACGTATACAATGTGTCCCAGCATATGTGTCAACGGTCAATAACTTTATTCTCGTCAATATTTGGATTTTGAACGGAGAAAAGAGTTCTGATGGTTTTTTGAAAAAACAATTTTTTTTTTCTTTTGAGTTAAACATGTTCCCAAAATTTTTGGCTGACGGCTCTGTACATTGTAATTCGGCTTTACATAATTCATTTTTCGAAATTCCAAAGATTTTCAGAAAAACAAGGAGTGACTGTCGAAAAATATAGTAAAACCGACGAAATAAGCTGTAAACTAAATTTTTAAGGAATCGATATTAGTATTTCTCACCAATAGTATTAGGAACATAAAATTTTTACCCGTTATCAACTAAACTTTGTCAATTTTCGGAATGAATATAGAATTTTGGAAATATCTCATTCGTCAAAAACAAAAGTTAGAAATTTTTTGTTTTAAACTATAATATCAAATGCCATTTAAATCCTAAATTTTAAAAATTTTGATTGAAAAAAATCGTTAATTTAAGTGAAAATAATCATTTTCAAAGAAATTTCAACTTAAAACGATTATAAAAAAAATTATTAGTAACGGTTTTATGAGTTTTACAATTGAATTTTTTTCAAATGTTGTTTAAAATATCAATAATTACAACATATTTGAATGAAAGATATTTTTTAATTTTTTTTTTTTTATTTCCAAGTCTTCTTAAACTCTTTATTTTTCTTAGTTTGCAGCTATTACTTTTATAACTTAATATTCTAATAGATAAAATTGTTTTTGAAAGTAATTGTAATTAATATTTTATTTTCGACCAAAATTTTAAGAGTTATAAAAATTTAAAAACTTATAAAGGTGAAGTGTGAAAGGAAGGGATATTCCAGAAAAAATTACTGCTACTACTCCACTACATTTAATTTCAAATGTTTATAATTCACATGCCGGGTTGCACCAAAATCGATAAAATCCATTCAAGCTGTGATGTCGGTACAATAAACAGTTGTATAAATATCTTTATGGGTTCCTTAAAGTGCCTGATTGTTACACAAACCGTTTTACATAATATTATTGGTCTTCTTAGGTACCGATTTTTCGATACTATGATTTCAATAAAATTATCATTCCATCACTTTTTTACAATTTGAAAACTGTAAAACTGTGCTATTATTAAATTATTTAATTTGATTGATTAGATTAAAGTACAATAAACAGGATGCTAAATCAAAAAAATATATTTAATTAAATGAAAAATAATTATATTATTACAAATTTTTGTTTTCATTTATTATTACAAAATAAATCAGTGTTATCAAGCCAACAAATTTATAGGACTCTTATTGTTATTTATCGAACTGTATAAACAACGAAACGATAACACCGTGTTTATTGAATTGAAAAAATTCAAAGGTTCTTTTAACTTTTTTATTGGTTCAATTATGCAACCAAGCATTAAAATATTAGTCCAAAAAAAAAAAAATAAATAAATAACAAAATTTTCAAAATCAATGCAAAGGAAAAAATAAATAATCTAATGCACAGAGAATTTGTCAACGGGTATAATAGGGAAAAGTAGAGGGATGTTGTTGTTGTTGTTGTGGTGTTGGACCACCATAATGGTATTTAAGATGACTTAGAAAAATAATAAATATTCTTTTGCTACATTCCGCCTAACACTCTGTATAATTTCGTGTGTTATACATATACGTTGGCGTGGAGAGGTGACAGCTACTACATAAACTCTGGGAGTCGCTAATTTTCGTTCGAACACAAAACAAAAACAACAATCGGTAAAAGACTTTACAAACTAACTGACGAAAAAAATGTACGAATAGGCGTTTTTCATTCCTCCACTCGGTTCTTCCTTAGCGGACACGCATTGCATAATACACAAACGACCGAAGCAATCGATAATTTAGTATTTGCAAAACGAATTTCGTTTTTGAAGTCGAACTTTTTTCGCGACGTTTTGGGGACGCAGTTCACTCCGCTCCTCGAAGCGACTACAACATCAGCTCGGTGGCCGCAGACGCGATCGCACAGGTACTGTACGCGTAGAACGAGAAAAACTTCCTCAGGATCCAATTGTTTACCGCTTATTAATTAATAATAATTAATCCAAAATCTAACACAATAATTATTGTTGTCTTCGAATTAGAATTCCGAGCGGAGCGAAAAAGTGTGTAGTTTTTACGATGATACATTTTGTTTTTCTGTATTTTTTTTTCGTTTTTATGACTATAACACCCAAATTTAAATACAAACATACATTTTTATAAACTTTAGGAACGTTGGCATTTCATTTAATATACGAAAATCATATGCTGGGCGAAAATGGTTTAGTATGGTATAATTAATATAGAATTTTGAAATATTGTGTAAAAATTAACTGTGCGTTTAAGTTTTAACGACTTTTAGAATCCACAAAGTTGACTAATGTTTGATTCTGAGTGGAGCGAAGAAACTAAGTTTTTACAACAATATTTTTTTACACATTCAAAACTTACGACCGAGAGAATCAGTATTCAATTCTAGATGATACTTTAAAGATGTCACTTTTCTAAATTTTCAATAATTTTTCCAAAATTTGGAAAAACTACTCAAAATTTGAATGAACAAAATTATTTTATTTGTTTTATTTTTTTATTATTCTTAGTTGATATCAATAATAATATTTTGAGTTAGAATGATAATTTGTTGAACTTAATAACCAATAACCATCGTGACACAATGGTGTAAAGGCAATTATTTAAAAAAATTGAAGGATTTGTTTTTTTTTTCAATATAATCTTTTTCAAAGGCAGACTGATTTAGATGTATAGAGGACTTTTCAAGGACTGATCTAGGCTACATTTGAAGTCGGTTCGAACGATTAAATGTTGAAATGTAATAATATTTTATTGAATTTGGTAATTATCACGGCAGAACAATGATCTGAATGTAACTTCTATGTGTAATCTTCTCTTTGTAATAAAATAAAATGGCCACTTTTTTGTGACTGATTTTATAAAGAACCGTTGAACCGACTGACATAAAATATTACATTATGCATGACGTATTGTTTGAATTTGAGAAATGTCTCCAGGAATCAGATTCCAATATTTTTGGACCGATTAATATTAATGATCATTATATTATATTAATCATGATAAGTATTCATTTGTTTTAATATTTTACAGCAAATATTTTTTTCGTTTCAAGAATCTTCTGGCTGTATTTGTAACTACCCCAGGTATACTTCTGGTTTACCGGTAACCAGAAACTAATACAATAACAAAAAAAAAATTTACGTTGTAACTGGTATTCTCATTCGATTTATTTGCATAGAAAACATGTAAGAAATCTTTTGACAAAAAAACAAAAAAAAAAAATTATCACCGGATTAAGATTATTAAAATAATATGTTTTATGATGTTTTGAAAAAAAACAAAAAATCACTTCTTAAAAAAAATCAATAATATTATAATAATAACATAAACGACGACTGTCTTTCTGACCCTCTTATCTCTCGCGCCGTATTCCTTCCTACGTTTTCGAATACAGCTAGTGTTGAGGAGGAGGAGAGGTTTGGTCATTATAATATAATAGGGACTATTAAAAAATAAAATGTGAAAAACAAATCGCGGACGACATACATACATATTATATTATAATAAAACACATCTTATCTCGCGGCTACGTGACGACATTCGACCACACGCGACTCCTAAATACGCGATCACGTCAATTATATCATTGTAATTATAATAATTTATTAATCGTACGAGTTCACCGACTGCACGTAGAACTCCGAACGCGACAGCATCAGTTGTAGTTTGACACGCTTTTGAGATTTTCCAAGTATTTACAATTTTAATTTTTTTTTTTTCTTTCTAGAACGTTTCAAAACCGTATAATATTAATTTATTAATCACGATAATTTAGGACCGGATGTCCATGGCTTTCACATTTTATTTTTAAACCTCTAGGACGACGACGTTTTCTGAGATTAAAATGCATTCGAATAACGCAAAGCGAAACGATCGATTTCTATTTTGCATTTTGAATTTTCACCTATTTTTTCGAAGTAATTTTTAAGACCGTATTTTTAGGGGTTAGTAGTTCGATCAGCAACATCTACAACAGTCCTAATCTACAACTGATTCGAAGGTAAAACAATAAAACACGTTATATCTACATTAAAAAAAAAAAAATCAATTGTCTTTATGCGTTTTGAAAATATTATAGGTTAATAATAGTTCTTATTTTTTATAAATTATTTTGTAATATTTTTAAACTAAACGTTCGATGTATTAACGTGATAATAAATGATAAGGATTAATACCAGTCACTGACCATGTCGAGACAATAATATTCTTAATAATATCAGTTAAGTAAATTACAAAATAATATATCAAATAATCATTATTTTCAATTTATAAAATTTGACTGAAGTTATGTGTACGTACATACCCTTTTTCCCAACGTATGAACAAAAGCCAAAACACGGAACCCCATTATTTTTCAGGTGATATACCAAAATTATTGTAGAAGTTATGGTAAAAATAAATTTTCAATTTTACGAAAATGCCGGTAACTGCAAATTTTGCCGTTTTTCGTTAATTTTTCGACATATTTTCACCGCGCTTGGATAAAGTATTGGGAAATTGGAAAAATGACCTCTTTAAAGTACCATCTGGGTATGATTCCGGTTTTATAGAGATACTGATCGAAACTTTTGGTCCAGTATTTCTATACGAAAAAGTGTTTAAAGAAAGAGAAAAAAAAAAAAATAAACATCATTGTAAAATCATAAGCTTCTTCACTTCGTTCAGAATCTAAAAAAATGTGTAGTGATTGCATTAATGCAATTGGTATTTAATTTTGTTATCGTAATATTTAATATTGATTCAAAGAGTTTGTCGATTTTGATTAAAAGATATCCGCAATTGCGTAAAATAACATTGTCCTAAATATATTTACGATTTGAAAATATTAATAAATTATTGTTGAACAATTCATATTAGTCATATAAGTAAGTACTCATAATGATTTATGCAATTTATGGTACCTACCTTTAAAATTTTTAGAAATTATTAAGTACTTTATTTCTAAATTATTGTATTTATTAGTATCTTTTTTTTTTAATTTTTTTGGATTCATTATATTTGTAAAGTATTTTAATAAAGTTAAATAAGAGTACATGGTATACAAAATTAATAATCAACGTTGGTATACACAGTGATATTAATATAACCAATATCGAACAGTGTTATTAATTATTTGGGGTGCGTGGGAGAGACAATGATTGATATGTATATGATATATGCATAATATGATATGCAAATACGGATAGTATACGAGTACAAAATGTGTGGTACGAAAATTTAGATAATTTGGTCGCTGGTACATAATTATTACATTTTCTTATACGAATAAAATATTTGGTACATCAACTATGACTATCAGCAGCGTAATTTGAAAATTTTTTATAAAATAGGTATACCTATATTAATATTTTTCATTTTGTAGTATATACTATATACGCAGTTTTAAAATTTAAAGCACAAATAACGATCGCGGTAGTCACGATGGGATTCATAACAATAGAAATTATTAATTTTAAATGTTCTTTTGGCGATAAGATCTAAAAACATCAATGTAAGAAAAACTTGAAATTATAAAATAGTTAACTTAAGTGTTGTTTTTTTTTTATTGCGCTTCATTTTTTTTTTTTTCTAAGTCACGTTTCAAACTCGTGAATGATACGATTCCTAATACGGTAAGATAAAAAATTCGTTTTTAATTTAAATATTTTTTTAAATCCATGGCACGTAGGTACTACGAATAAATAGAATCAAAACTACTTCAGGAAATATATTATCCTTAGTAAATGTATAAACTGTACGCGAACTCAATTTCCTCGTGTAATTATAATTCAGACGCTATGTAGACTATAACCACCGAATTATCAGCCGTATATAATATATAATTATATAGTTCAAGTTAAGCTAACGTATAATTAAATGAATTTTGAAAAAAAAATTATTACCGTTCAATGTTATTATTGAAAAGTCTTTAGTAAAGACTATATTATAGAGACGATATTACGATTATTATATTTCACTTTTTTCATGATAATACATTAAGATATTTTATCACTTATGTATTTAAGATTTATGCAAATAAAAATCTATTAAAATTATTAATTAAAACATAAAAAACGGATTGTTTTGGTCGTAAAAGGTATACACTTTTTTTTTCCTTAGATGCGTGTGGTTAATAACACGTACGTGTATCTTTATGTTTAATACGTAATAAACGTATTTATAGTAATTAATTATCGACAAATCCCGATTAATATAACGTTAATTATTTTTAATTGCCTTTTTATGGTGTACGGTGGTTAATAATTTATTGGCCGTCGATCAACGAAATATATCAATAATTAATTTCGAATTTAAGTTTGACACGTTCCAACACTTGAAGCTAAGTTTTTAACGACTAGAAAAACGTTTATGTTATATTATATCAGTATACACGAGCGATTACGGTTTGGGTAATTCTAACCTTTTAGATTCCGAGCGGAACGAGCTACTGGTTTAATAACGATTTTTAATGTGTAGTAGTGCATTCAGATGATGTGGTAGTTAAGATAGGTCATTATTCGAACTGCAGATCAGTTTGTTTTTTTTTTTTGTAGTGAGTACTCTTCTTATCAGAACTATTTTTCCAAAATACGGTTAGGGATGATTCTAAAACTATCTTTAGCTACTATTAACTCAGTTATATTATTTTCCCAAACATTTGTAATTCGACTAGGTCTCTCATATTAATTTTCGTTATTTCAGGACAATTTGGGATCTACTGTCCAAGTTTACCTACCTTGTTGATAATGATTTGTATATTTATTATTTGAAAGTAAGAAGTGACACCTTCTTAACAGTCTAAGTAAAAGAAAGAACCATTGGTTTGTATTTTACCATTGTTTGTATGCTTAATTAAATTCCCCATCTGAAATCAGTATTCGGAAAATACCTAGATCCTAGGTAAAAATATTAGGACATACTTCGTACCATGGGTATTCTTCACTCCTCTGGTAGGACTCGGTGGGTGTGTTAAATTTTACAGAAACAATAAATCGTTTCTTCAATAAAATAATTCCGACAGAAACTTTCATTACGGTGATGGTGGCCTATAATAGAAATAAATATAATTAAAAAATAAACATTTATTAAATATTGTGTTACCATAGTTATCACTTTCAGTAAATTTATTGATTGCTATCAAATTTTCCATAGCGATCATATAAACAATTTAAGTTAAATAAAATAACGTGAAAACAAATTTTGCTCTATGCCAAATCTTTGAAAAAACGACGTCTCTAAAGTACCAAGGGCGCCCATTAATTAAATTTCAAAGGGGGTACAAATTTTAATAAATTATTATGTTTTTCTATTTATTACCAGTTTTAGAAATAATCCATCATCATTTGATGTTCTCCCTCCTCCCAAGTATTGTAAGTACAGATACAATTTTATACTAATTGCATTGGTCCTTCAAAATAATCATGTATGTAATAAAAAAAAATTAAAATTAGTTTTCCTTTAAAATTTAATTAAACTATATTACTTAATGTAGGTAACTAAGAGCATTGATTTAATTTGTAATGGTTTTTATAATATTTATGCCCATTGGTCATTATCAGGGTCTTTCATACTTTCTCTATTTCTCATTACCTCTGCCTATTTTCATTATTTTTTAGCTTCATTCTTTGTGCAACGTTTACCAGCTCAGCTTTAAATGTGTCCATCTATTTTTGCCTTGGACTGCCACCGTTGATTTTTGGGTATGGGTCATAGGCGTGCGCAAACTTTAATCGCAGATGCAGCATATAGCGTAAAGCAACCCATTTTTTTTTTTCGCTATCGGCAAAATTAATTATGAACAATCATATTATATATAATAATTGTATGATACACATGTGGGCTGTGTTATTGTAAGTATAGTGGTAGATTGGTTACCACCACTACCCAATCGGCCGACAATGTAACACAGTATTGAACAATTATATAAATTTTGTTTCATAACATAAAAGGTATGAATAAAATTAATAATAATAACCTCTATGCTTTGTTTACAGTGTATAATTAATTATTTATAAATAAATTTAAATCATTATTCATTTCTAGCTTTTACTAGAATATAACATTTTTTTTTTTTTTTTTTTTTTCTGTAAAATTTGTATTTGTACTTAAGATTGAACATCGAGCTTTGTTTGAGAGACTATAAAATATATATATAAAAATATAAATATATATTATAAGCGGTAGTAACTTGTACCACTGTGGCCCACAGGCCAATCAATCGACCCAAAAAATGTTGCAGATGCAGCATATGAACCTTCTTCTGCATCCGTGTGCACGCTTATGGTATGGGTACTTGTTTACAGATACTGTTATTTCTCTGCCCATTATATGTTTGTTTACTTTGATAAATTCTCTTATGTTTAGCTTTTAAAATAGCTAGTAGATTTTATCGTTCGTTCTTGTTTAGCATTTTTCATACTCTTCATACTCAACAATTGGACTATACATCCGATGGAATATTTTCCCTTCAAATATTAATAATTTCTCTTCACCTCCTTTTATCGCTGACCACGTTTCGCATTCAAATGTTAAAACTGGACGTAGATATAACACGAGTATAGGATAGTCTTTGAATTTATATTTAGGAATTTCAACTTCGATATTTTTATACTAATAAAAAATACCGTTTACCATTATATTTACTTTATGATTCAGTTTGAGAACAATACAACTATACAACAAAATTATTTTCGAAATTTTCCAAGGAAAGGACATGTCCCTCCCCTAACCCCCCCCCAATGGGCGCCCATGTAAAGTACTATCTAGAGTCGAATTCTGGTTGAAAAAAATTGGGTGTCGAAACTTATGGATAAGTATTTCTATAGGAAAAAGTGTTTACAGAACGAAAAAAAAAAGAATTATAAATAATCGTCATTGTGCAATCATCATGAGTTTCTTCGCTCCACTCAGAATCTAAAATTTTTGAAAAATAATTTAAAACGCGGGAAAATAATCAAAGTGCACAATATAAGAAATATCCAAATAATTCAATTTAAATATTTTGAAATTTTCGGTAGTTTTCACATCTAATCTAAGTTTGTTCTTAACATATTAAGTGCGCTCTTGAAGCTTGAAGCAATAATTGAGTGCGATATACGACCTAAATGACAAGTGAGGGAGTTTCGCGTTGGTCAATGTCTATCAATGATTAATGTTTTATTAATTTTTATCCGTACATTTTAATGTATAATAATATCATTATAAATAACGGAAGAAACAACTGGTTCAACGACATAAAATCCGGTAGGTAGGTCACCGTCGACGGTAGATCACCGTCATCATGTCGTACCACAACCTTAACATTTTTACATTTTTATTCGATTTTAGAATAACCCGACTTACATATTATTGAACTAGTTAAAAAAATAATAATAATCAGTCGACTAGCCAAGAACGGAATATTCTTAAAACCGATTTTCGCCCATAACCTCGTAACCCGTTGTTTTAATCGTATGCGATTCCATCGCGTTTACTATACGGAATTTTCCAAGTAAAAAAACAAAAAAAAAAAACAGTAATTAATGAATATGTACATTGTACATATTATTATCAATTTCATGGCACAATCTCGATCGAAATGATTGTCTCTCATGGCCGGCTAGTGCTTACAAGTATATAAATATATAGGTAGTCATTATTTTATACTTTGAATAATAATAATATATTATCGCGTTCATTATCACACGCGATACGCAGAATACAATAGAAATAATCCGTAAAGATTATGCACGAGATTAGATGCGCGCGCGTTCGATTGTATTGTGCTTTATTTATTTTTTTTTTCGAATGGAAACCGTTTGAATAAATCATAAATCAAAAAGTAGAGCACCAGTATACGTACGATCTAACTGTAGGCGTTGGTAACATTACGATTATCCTGTAGGCTGTAGGACATTCGACGAACGGTTAAAAATCATTACTTTTACAGTGATAAATGATGCCATTCAGCATCAAAGTAGGCAGTTGGGCCTTAGGTGGCCGATTTTCGGGGACGAAAAGTTTGTGATAAAATCATATTATTTGAACCGACTAGAATATAGTCATAAATTTCAACATTTGCATATTTAAAAAGTTTATTTTATGTTAAAAACGTTTTCGTATTGGTTATTTTATCAGATGTTCCTGTTCACTATTCTTCTTCGGGTGTCTATCCGATTCGAATGTTGGCGACCATTCCAGCAATGCCCTCTCTGTCTGTTGCGACACGAAACAACTCTGATGAGCTCTTTCCACACCATTCCCTTAGATTACGAAGCCATGATTTTCTTCTTCGGCCAGGGCCTCTTTTTCCATATATTTTCCCTTGCAAAATGGCTTGGAGTATTGTATACCTACTTTCATTCCTCATTATGTGACCTTGGTATTGAAGCATTCTTATCTTTACGGGATTTACTAGCTCAGTGTCCTTTTTCATTCTCCTAAGAACTTCGTCATTTGTAATCCGAGCAGTCCACGGTATTTTCAACATTTTTCTATATAGCCATAACTCAAATGCTTCTATCTTTTTTGTTATGGCATCATTTAGTGTCCAGGATTCCACATCATAGAGTAGAACAGAGAACACATAAAACATCTTATATGTCTCATTTTTGTTTTGAGAAATAAGTTATAACATTTGAAGAAGGCGCTCATCTTATTGAATGTTGTCCTCGCTTTACCTATACGACACTAAGTTGCCTAAGTTGCCTTGAACTTACTATTATCTGTATTTAACACGGATGTACATAAGTTCCCATAAGTTTTTTCCCCAAGTTCTCAAACTTTTTTCAAATCTGCATTAAATTTCACTAATTTTGATGTAGTTTTAGAGTTTTCAATACTGCAATTATTAGCTTTGGAGTGTCAACTAAATGACAAACATTTAGTTTACGGCATACTTTTAACGATTTTACTCAAATTTGAGGTACTTTTTCTTGTTTTAGGTCATTTTATTCGTACCTACTCTAATTTTAAACGCGTAATTCACGCTGCTAATTTTAATACAATTTTTATCATTAACAGAAAATCTTTTGGAGAATCTCTTTACCAAAACAAAATTTCATCAGATTCAATATAAAAAAATTTTAAAAATTTAATATTTTTAAAAATAACATCATATTTCTATAATTACTAAAGTCTTATATTTTTTCTTAAAGTGATCAAACATTTTTGTAAATAAAATAAAGTCTGCACAACACTATTGTTGATAATTAGTGAACATTTCGAGTTTATAACTCCACTATTTTTAAAGTATCAATTAAATTATCAATTGATGCTATTTTAACCAAACCTAAATATCAGGTAGTGTTCAAATTGTTATTAGTTCACAAACCCAAGAACTCAAAACCTCAACTCATAAAATAATATTCATCTTAGACTCTTTTAAAACACGTATCTAATTGATAAAAAATTTTAAAACAATTATTTATTATTAAATTGGTGATTTTATTTTTCGTTTTAAAGGAATAAATTAGTTTTTATGAGAATGTGTTCCAAATAACATGTAATTAATACTGCTGCAATCATTAGTCCATTAATAATATTTAGTAATTATATTTGTTATGAATGTTATGATAACAATTAAACCGTTATATCAATTTAAAATTAAATATTGATTTAGAATATAAATTATAAAGTTATGATTTTGAACAATAATAACTTCAATCAAAAAAAGTACAACATTAAAATTAAATACCTACGTAAAAGTGAATAATAATTTTTGAATTTTGTGGTTGCTATCTGGGGGGGGGGGAGAGAGAGTGCTAAGTCCCTAAGAATCTCTCTAGTTGCACCATAATAAAATATCTATTAATCGATTCCATGCAAATCATGTATTGGATTTATTTTACTCGATTTTCGGTAGTTTTTCACGCTTCAAACTGCTGTGAATAAAAAGAGTAACAACAACTTTAGAGTAACAACAAGATGACATTTTTGAACCAGTTTTACCAATCGAAAAAGTGGTTCAATAGATTCTTCGTTACACTTAAAATTTTAAACTATAATAATAAAATAATTCTTAATAATTAACTCACATGTAACGTATAAAAAACGCCCGAACAACTGAAATTTTCATTCTATATTGTAAAGAACATAATATGAAAACACATATAAAATAATATGATGTAAAAGTCAGTAGTATTATAAAATAATAATATAATGCAATTCTTACAACTTCCGAGCCCTACTTAAAAATTATAACTATTTTTTTTTTTTTTCAGTACAACAGACTTACAACGCGTTGTAGACGATTTGTAAATATTTTTATTTAATTTTTCTAACTGTAAATATGACATGCTTGTTTTGAAATCGAAGTGTGTATAATTCGTATGTGTTTGGTGTGAGTAAAGTCGACACTCGGCGTAATCAACACAACGATGAATTTGTTTATTTTTAGCATGTTATGAACTCCTCGTTTATTTTTTTGCTCTCATTTAATTACTACAACTAAAGCTTAAATAGTGACCGTGACCTTAAATCATTTTGTAATTAAATTTCATTATATAAATATATATAGACGCCTAGGCAAATAATAAAATATTATGTATTTAAATTTTTTACTAATCAATATTTTTCATTTTAAACAAATATCATTTTATCACAAGCCCGTTGGTTGTTTCTTTTTTTTTTTTTATATTCTGAACGAAGTGTTTTTACAATGATGTTTATTTTATTTATTTATTTTATTCAGTGTACAATTTTTTGTATAGAAATACTTGTCCAAAAGTTTCGATCAATAACTTTTTGAAACCGAATTTGCCTCTAGATTGTACTTTAGAGAGGTCATTTTTTGAATTTCTCAATTCTTTTTTCTT